>WHYT01013262.1:130151-157891 GCA_009806455.1 Tetrax tetrax
GGGGAAAAAAAAAAAAAAAAAAAAAAAAAGAAAGCCTTTATATTGTGTGCATTCAAAACTTTCAGCAGACTTATGCACTCCACCTTCCCTTCCAGCTCCCCCACAATCTTTGTTCCCTCACAAAGACTAGGCTCCAACCACCTTATTTCCATCTGTGCTCACCACAAACATTGGAAGAGATGCTAAACTGCACCATCACATCAGATGAGAAAGTGGCATACAACTCAATGTGTACAAGAGTATTAAGGTATTAAGAGAAAAAGAGAGATTACACAAACATTTTCAAACTAACACACCTGGATTAAGCCCTACTTTGGCATTTAGCAAAAAAGATAACTAGGAAATGTCTAATTTACTCCATATATTGAACTTGTTTCTTTTGTTGAAACCATAATTTCTCCATAGGCAGGAGGTTTTGTACATACAAACATTTCAAAAACACTCAGACTTGCAGTTCCATTGGTTTTAATCAGATCCATTTTGTGGAGCACCTTTAAATGAAGACTTTGCATTTAAAAATTAATTCCTACAGGACTCTTAAGCAGTAGCTGTATGAAGATTTTAATAAAGTAATTCTTTATTATTTTCAGTTATTATTTTCATACTACAACTGTATTATTAAAAAAAAAAATATGAGAAGTGAATACCAGCTTTCCTGCCATTAGAAATTTTTAAAATATCTTCAGTGCTAATCTGATTAGAAAAATAAGGTCTGATTCAGTCAATGTTAATCAAATTTGTGGAAAAATGTCAACAGATTAGAAATTATAGTATGCGAGTCTCCTAATTTTGCCTTCTAGTAGTAAAACTGAGAGAACTGCATCTAATTTAGTAATTATTTTGAATACAAGTAATGTGTACTTTTCTTCCAGTAAAATGTTTACTTAACAGAATTAAATTTTTTTCATCTCTATTGCTGTTACTTTTAAGCAATACCTTACATTTTTTACCAAATGCACTCCAATTAAGTGTATAAATAACATTGATAAAAATAGTTGGTGCTGAATAAAAACATCAGTTCGTGTAACTCTGGTGCTCATAACTACTACTTTTATGAGACACAGAAGCATTTTTTAGCTATAAACAAACACTGTAAATGAAAAATTCAACCCAAAGCATTATTAAAACTTTAAATCCAATGTCTTTGGTTATTATTCACTGTTGGAACAAAAAGAAACAACAGTAAAAACTTCCATTGTCTATGCCCATTCTGGCAGACAGTTTACAAACCAAACTAATAACTACTTTGCAAGCAATAAATTTTGAACTTACAAAATAATAGCTGTTTTGGCATTGCTCTTGTTGCCTTAGTAGAATTGCAGTTGCTTCCAATCTCAAAATTTCTGGATAGAGCAGAATACTTCTCCACTTTATAGCTCAGTTCTATCTGAAGACAGCTGACTCTAAATAAACTACTCAAATTAGCAGAGTTAGTATAATTATGTTATGGAGATAGTCCAGCCAGACTACCTTGTCTTTCTGAGAAACTAGTTCCAGTATTTCTGTAGGCAAATTTATTGCACTTTGTAGACAAAACTAAGAGTGAGGTCCATGGAGGATGCAGCCATCTAAAGCAAAATACAGGCCAATGCAAAGGCCTGTGTAGAAAATAGCAAATTTCATACTGAGTTGCCACCTAACCATCAGGATAGTTAAACTTACCTGGGCAAGAAAGAGCACTCTCAAGCTTCTCAGCCTATTTTGCAGCAAATATGCTGAATTTCAGAGTATCAGGAAGAGGGCCAAGAAGGATGGATCTATCTTCTGGAAGTGAAAGCAGGTGGGCAGGACAGGGGAGTTCTGCTGCTTAGTCACTGGTTCAAGGAGTCTTCAAGGAATACTGTAATACTGGCTAAAACATTAAAAGTCATTAAAAAGTCACTAATTTAAGAAGATACGGTGTAAATTCTTTTCTGCTGTTTCCAGTAGTCATATATGGACAACATCTCTTAGCACTGACTTCTGAACTATGGATCCCAAGTTGAAGGAGGTGCCTACCTAGAGCCGAGAAACAGGCAATAGAGGAGAAAAACTTTTAAATATATCACTGTACTCACTATTTTCTAATTCATAGCTCTGGAAGCTCTCTGGAAAGCCGTGCAGGCTCTCAGAGGCTATGTCTAAAGAACTAAATTCAGAAGAACTCCCAAGCTCGAAAGTCTACATACACCCTAAGGCACTTCGATCTCCCTGCACGTTGTATAAGAATACTAGGTGTCCAGTTCTAGCCCACCACATATCTGGGCACCCAAAATGGAAGAGTTTCAGTGCCTAATTTATATACATGCCTCAGTACTGAATCTAGGCCTCCAAGTGCCTAGATTGCATACATAGTTATATATACTATGATTGCATACATAGTTATATATAGTTGCAGCCAGCTTCACAATCTTGCTGCATCTAAAAGTAACACTATAAATGTGCCTCACTCTGTAAAAATCAGCCTGAATGCCAATCTCAATCTGGTCATGCAAGCAAAGATTAGAGTGTCTATTTCCAAGCCAGTTAAGCCAGATTAGAGTGTCTATTTCCAAGCCAGTTAAAACAAAGCAAAGAGGCGCTCCACAATCACAGAATAAGACAATGCCAGTCCTGAAAATATAATTCAGGAGTTTAAATTAAAATTGTTCTGATCTAAGTTCCAAAGATCATTATTAGCAAGTCTAAAAATGAAAAAAAAATATATTTCCAATTGTAACTCAGGTCAAGAACACTGAAGTGAGGATATCTTGATGAAAGTGGCACTGCCAAACTGTTATCTGTATGGTCTTTCATAAAACCTGTCCCAAAGTACATAAAGTAAAGAAATTCCAAACCAGGAATGATACATTGCTTTTTCCCCCTCTATTTTCAACTGACCATTTCAAAACTTAGAAAATGAAAACACATCTTATTGCAATAGCTGCTCATAGTTACTCATATTTGCTACTGCTAAAAATATCCAGCTTTGACAGAATAACTTGGACAGAATGTCAGATGGTGCTGTATTTTGAACTAATCTTAAGGAAAATAAAGATATTTCATCCCAAAATATTCAAGCAATTTACAAATATGACGTGTAGCTGACTGATTATGGCTCTGATATTACTGGCTACACCAATAAAAACAGTAATTCAAGACTTCAAACTCTTTTGAGACTAGCCCAAAAACCCTCATGAAATTTTTTTGAAAGAGATGTTCAAAACCAAAAGTATTAATCTGAAATAGCATTTTACAGATTCAATACAAAATCCATACATGTACCCAAATACAGGTTGATGCTTAGCAAAATCACTTTTCTAACAGAAAATATTTGTAGTGGATGCAAAATGCCTCACTGTTTCTTACAGCACTCACTTAGAATTACAAACTTGTTATTTTTGGCTTGGCAATTGCTACATTCTGTGAGAACTAAGAAAATGTCTCTCTGTTGTATCTTGTTTAGTATTTTTCCATTGGTTTTAAATGTTACTGTTCCGTTTTTGCATAAGATTTTAGGAAAGGTTCTAGAAAAATATATTTCATTTTATGTTCAACCATGAAGTTCCAGCTTCTCAGAGACTGTTCATGTATAGATTATGCGCAAAAATAACATAACCCAGACAGACTTAAAAACAAAACAAAACCACTCAACTTCTGTGAACCAGACTAATGATATAGGTCTAGGATGTTTTTGTCCCTGTTTCTAGGCACTACATGTTGCCAACAAGAATACAGTTTATGCCAATCTTAATTTGGCCATGGGAAAGAAACAGCCAAAGATATATAGCCAGAACTGTTTACGAGATAAACAAAAAGTTTACTGCTTCCCACATACTAGGGAAACAGTTGGATTACACATCAGCATCTGGTTGCTCCAGACAATACTACCAGGAAGTTAATGAAATTGGAACAAGGAAATTACTATGACTCGGCACTCCATAAAAAAGTGTAATTTATCATCAGTAAAAAAACAATGGGAACTTTGCTGATAAATTAACAAAAGAAAATATAAAGGCTGTATTGCTGCAAAACAATAAATCATTTTTTTTTTTTCTGGATAAATTAGTTCTGTTCCAAAGGCTGACGTCATCTAAAATTAGAAAAACGGCAACCTCGCTCTGATGAGAAGTGGTGATCTTTTGGGATCACAACTAAGATGGAGGCAAGGTGTTTATCGGCAGTTTCAAAGCACTTGTGACATCATATTCAAATGAAATCTCTATTAGTGTTTTATTCCATCAAGACTAGGAAATTAGAACACTACTTTCAGCATTTAGGAAAGTCTCTTGGTCTTACAAAAGGCAAAATGTGTTTCTGTTCAAAGACTCATTTCCCAGGAATCAAACTTGGGCTGTCAGTTTGGTGACTAGCCAGGTGAAATATTCTGAAAGTCTGGAATTTGGTTGCCTGAAACTTCTGCACTGGGCAGCCTCCACTCAGCCCACGCTATCCATGGAGTGTTACAAGATGTCTCATATGAGAGTTTGTAAAAAACACTTCCCTTCAAAGCCACAAAATTTCTGTTTTAGGAATGTCCTTTTTGTTCTCTTTGGCCATTTCCACAGCAGATTTATGCCTGAAAAGGGTCTCAGTTATGGCACTGCAATGGAGCAGACTTCAGGGTCTTGGAGTGTCTTCAGATGACCACAGGCAGAGCATACCTAGGTCAGTACACCCTGAGGGACAGTACTTACCCACTAGTCCTCACCCAGCAAGATTTTCCTAGGCTGGTCCCATACCCATGCCATCGTCTGTGTGCCAGCAACCTAGCATGCCCATGACCTATACAAAATTCCCTGTCTGGCTCCTATCAGTAACTGCCAGCACTTCTCAACAAAAGGAGGAAATTAAAATCATGGTCTGGGCTCCTTAGTCATAAGGCGTATTTGTTGATATGCCAACACAGGAGTGGGCAGCAAAGAGACACCCTACGGGCTCAGTCTTCCCCGCCTTGCAAATTCAGCTTGCCTAAAGACCACTTGAAGACCTTAGTCCTATGCAGTGCGCCTTCTCCATTATTTCTCAGGCACATAACTAAGGACGCAGATGCCCCATACCTAACACAACCCTCCACTGAATCAGTATGAATAGATCACACCAGCAGCCAGGAACAAAGCCCTTTACTCTGGAGGGAATAAGGGATAGGATCATATGTATATATGTTCATGGCAGAAAATTGATTCAATGATAGAGAATCCTAGTTCTCCGAGAGTGTCTATTAGATATAGACATATATACAAAATGGAATATGTCATTCCCCTTACAATAATAATAATTTTTAAATTCCTATTGTGTTTGAGTTTTCTTCTGGAGCAAATGCATTGCTTTCCTTATTCTTGTCACTGCTGCAGAATAGGCATTCACCGTCAGTCCCCAAACTATACCCTCTGTACCTATATCCTTAGTTGTCTTGAAATCATTCAGTAGCAGTAGACAGGGAAGTCTCCTCCTCCAAACAGCCTCTGCTCTAAAATTAGGCCCACCTAGAGTCACCTTAGGCCTAAGTAGCTTTGGACTACAACAGATTCCAGGAAAGACAGGCAACATTGCAAAAAGCCTCTTCTGTAAAGACCCCTCCAAAACTTAATGACCCCTCCCGAAATTAATGGTGTTCCAGCACCTACAGTCCTTGTCTCTAAGCAGCACAGAACTGCACTAAAGAAAGACAAAACAGTAGTCCTTCAAGGCTGACCTTCAAATTAAGATGAACGAGACCTCTTTTTCTGATTATCCAACTGCCCTAAGTAAGTGATTTCACTTCACAGGGGAAATTCCACTGGGAAAACGGCACTCTCAGACCAAGAATCTCGCAGACCAATGTTTGGCCTCTACTTACACCCAGCATGTGTTCCCCAAAATTGAGCTCATGGGCTCTTGAAAAGTTGGGCACAAGCAAGCTTGCTTCAGAGACGGTGTACGGTTTGTCTGCAGAGCTCTTTTCTCAGACAGTTGTCAGTACGGAAAGTAAGCTGTCATCAGATCCCTTGGCAAGCCAATACATTTTACTAATCTGGCAGAAAAATACAGCAGAAGAAAACCTGACTAGCTTCCTGCCAGACTAGTAAGACGAATTGTCTTACTGCAAAAGCTGACACAAGGGAAGGGGTGGAACCATATGGCTAGAAATTGGCACAGGGGTACAAAAGAGTAAGGAGAAAGGATTGGGACTTTCCGTTTTCTTGGCAACAATTATATCAGCCACTTACCCACACCCTGGGTACTGACACCGTTCACAGCACAAGATGTAAGTACTGTGGAGAATTAACAGTTGACAAAAAGCAAAGGGCAGAGGCATGCAGCAGCATTTCATTGAGTCACTGAAGTTCAAGGGCTCTGTCCTGGGCCTCCTGCAGTTGGTGGCACAACTACGGTCTTCATCATCCGGTTAGGCCTACTACCTAGCTATCTCATCAGAATCCCACTGCAGTGTTTCAAAAACAATAGTTACTCAGAGGAGTACTCATATATTGGATCAAAAACATACAACTGCAGAAGATGAAAAAAAAAATCACAGCAGAATAGAAGTGTCTCTAGTATTTGAAGCAGTAGCTCTCCAGAAATATATCGTGTCATTATCAAAAATGTTGCTTATTGGTAGACTTTTACCAACATTTTCTCACTCCATAAAGCCAGTACCCTATGACTGTTCACACTGAAATTGCAAGAATCTCTACTGTATAAAAGGCATGTATAAGTCATTACATGATTTAAGCCCCAGATACAAAACTCTCCAGCCTGGAAAACACAAACAGTAGCATTGTAACAACCCAGGAACTGTACTAAAAGTTAAACAATGCCTTTGGACTTTAAAGATAAGACCTAGAATAAGCTAACAAACTACACAGCTGATGAAAACAGTAGTGAATTGAAGACTTGAACAAAAAGCGTGAAAAGGAAAAACATCTGCAATACTGAACTACTGGAGGAAACAAGAGGACAAATATCCCGTTTTCTTTAGCTGCGGTCTGTACCCCCACAACAGTTAAGTTAAAATTGAATGCATCTAGCAGGTAGCACAGCCCAACAGGAAAGTGTATAGAAACAAAGGATAATCATACGCAATCCATAACCCCATAGACAAAACAGCAATGTTATAGCTATATGGAAGAGGGCAGCAGGTTTTTTTATTCCAACTTGTCAAAAATATCTGTGAAATATAGGAATCATAATCTTTCAGAAAGAAATATAAAATATCCTTATTATTGAGAATGCTTTGCTGACAACTCAGTCATGACACTTACGCTCACAAATCTTAAAGCTAGGGAGGACCACAGCATTTATTTAGACTGATTTAATGGATAAATTATTATAAAGTTTCTTAACAGCTATCTTTTCAGCAAACCTATAACTTCTGCTTCAACTGTAAGAGATCTTCTAGAAAGACATCCATCACACTTGTAAACACCTCAAGGGACGGAGGTATAGTGCTGAATAAAGAAGAGCTAGGGAGGGAGCCCAGGTATTAGACCTGATCACCTATGCTGTTTAACTGTCGTTTCAGTCCTTGGCTCTGTTTTGGGCTGCTCCAACCAATCATCTCCAGTACCATATGCAGTGCTACTCAGAGGATAGCTTGCTCCAGTCACCACTCACAAAAGCAAAACAGATGCAAAAAAAAAGTTGAGAAAAGTATGTCAGAATTTAAGTAAATTATTTTTACTAAGAAAAATTAATATGGCAAACTATTTCAAAATGACAATTTTAATACAGTACCTTGTTGTCCTAGCCAAATTTGAAGAACTTGACTTAAAATGGCCTGAGGAGGAAAAACTTCTGATTTTAAGGCAATTCAACAGTGGGCAATTAGGTACTGAAGGGAGGTAGGAAGTTAGTAGGCGCTGAAGAGTCCCAAAAGAAAGTGCTGCTGAATGTTGTGTACTACATAAAACCATCTTAAATCCTGATTAAAGACACAGGATATATTCACCTTATTAAAGCAAAAGAAAATGGTCTAACATTAAAATAATAACCAAGCCTCATCATGATACTATTAAGATCTTTCTGTAAGACACTTAAAAAGGATATGATATAGAGAAATGCAGGGTTGTGATCAAATTGTTAATTATTAATGGATGGAGAGAACCCAAAATATAAAAGAGATGATTGAAACAAATCTTAGGCCAAATAAAATAAAGCAGACTTTTCTCCTGTACTGTTAGGTAAGGAAGGCTCCACAGTCTGTATTTATCCAGACGATGTTAAAGTAATACGAAACCTAGTGAAGGACGTGCAAATCCAACATCTCAATCTTGCATATTGTACACTCCGAAGCCTAAGATAACGGTTGGAAAGTCTAAGACTCCAATTCCCAAGTTAGTTCATTTGGCTAACACAGGATTAATAAAGGGCACTGTTTACTGATCACCGTAATGAAATTGCTCCACACAGAATGTTCAGCCAAGGTAATTAATGAACTTAAGAATTTCTGGACCATGAATGCCAGTGAGACACTTGACTCATGAGCATTTTTTTTCTGCAAAGGTTTTAGAGGAATGCAGATTTAAATGGATCTACATACTGTATAGAAGACGAGTGCACCCATGTGGATAATTAATCTGTAATTAGATCAATAAGGCTAAACAGAAGAATAAACCAGGAATGTTGTTATGTGTCCTGTATTACTTAACGAAGTTATTGCATTTTTACCTTTATTAAATTAAGGGATTACTGCTGTAGAAGGCATACACATATCGGAACAGGAGAAAAGGATCACTTTCCCTGCTGATGACGCGAGAGTCTTTGTTAAGGATTTATGAAAGATCTGGCTATGTTCATGAAGACTTAAGGAACAGTTTGGGATTGTGGTAGTACAAAGCGAAGTACATCAAATCTGAAGTAACAAAAAATGATCTCAAGCCACAGTCTAAATTGTCCAGTGCCATATGAGTAGAATGAAAGGAAAAAAAAAAATTAAAAGCTGTTTAACTGTTTGTCATTCTCATTCTATCATGCTATTAACCCTGAACCTCTGACCAACAAAATATGTTGTGTACTAAGAAAGGGATACTCAGTTACTCAGCCTCATATAATAATGCAATCTGGTTTAGATGAACACATGTATATGTGAGGGAGAAAAAATATTCTTGGTCAGACTCTTGGTGTGCATATCTGTACATGCATAGGCTTTACAAGTGCTTCAGAAGGTACACAGCTACAAATATTTTCTGTTAGGAAGAGGAAATGGTGCAAAAAAATTGCAACATCACCTAATCCAGTTAAAATGGATGAAAAAAAAACCAAAACAACATAATGGGTTTAGAGTCCTAATCAATATTTTACAGCTCACCATCCCGACTTTGTGTACAACATGCAGAAGTTCCTGTGAAACCTCTAATAACATTTCATATATCTGTCTCGGAGACTGAATCTCTTTCCACAATCAACTACCATTGCCTAAACTCTGGGCTTCCCAATTAACTGGGAAGCATTTTCCCTCAATGGGAAAAGGCAATTAAAATTTTCCCTCCAAATTTAGGACCTCAGAGGCACACCATTTCCTTGTCCAAAATGGAAAATGACTGGGCAAAACTGCTCCTGGAAAAAAACAATGCTGTAGCTAAAATTTGGGAGAAGAAAATGTCACAACCATATAATTCTTCTGTGTCATTGCTCCACTAAAAGATTTTATTCCTCATGCTGCCTACAAGAACAGTGTGAGAAGCAGTATCTCTGAATCCCAGCATATATTCCACTGATGAGAACTGCATCTCCTGGGCAGATATAACAACCTGCTTTTGTACGAATGGCACAGAGGCCTGCAAGGACTCACAAATTATATATGATTGCATATCTAAATGTAAATGAATTACATAATTACTGTTACGTTTTTAGGAAGATAGATTTCATCTCCAGAACTTAATGTGTTTGTTAATGTAACAAACCTCAAAGTCCTCTGCAGTAAATGCTTTTATGTACAGGAAGAAAGAAATATGAGCCACTTCAAACACTAGCCCGAGCGCTGCTTTAGTACCAGGGATAATTTAGTAGTCTCCCTCAGCTTCAGTTGCCGTTTAGGTCAGCTGAAGTTGTGAATCCTTAAAAAGAGAACTGTGATCAAGTGAAATACAATTCTCTAATAAAACATAAGTTGTTGTAAAGCTGTATTTTATATACTAATTCAACCCAGCAGTTAAAACTCCGCTCCCTGCACAATAAAAACAGTTCTGCTGAGCACAGTCCTTCCAGCTTCTAAGCTGCTCCTTCCCCCACTGTCTTCTATGTATCTAGGCGAATACAAAAGAGACCAATCAAACATGGTTTTTGTTTACCTTTCACTGAGAGATAGAAAGTGGTGAGCCTGCATATGCTGCTTTGTCCACAGCGAACATACACTAGATTTTGTTTGATACACATTTTAAAAGTTCCTTTTAAGTTTTCACTTCTTAGAGAATAGTTGTGTTGCCATAGCTTTTGGCCCCTTGCTAACAGTAGCTTTTTCCCCCTCACCAGAATTTGAAGCTTTTGATCTCTTTTTATCTCCTGCTTGCTCATAGCCTAAGAATTGCATCTGTGGCAAAGCTTGTCCTCTTAAGAGTCCATTGACTTATTGCTAGAAAGCAAGGAAATAGCTTTCTTTTCACTCCGAGTCCCTGTTGAGATAATACATTCTGAGGGGACACAGCCTGTGTGGAGTAATCAGAGCTATTGTTCACCGCTGTTTGAAATGCACAGTGAAAATATACTACTGGAGGGGAAAAAAAAAATGAAAAAGAGCTTCTACCTAAGAAATATACAGAAAGCAACCCAAAGGAGGCTTTCCTTAAATGTCATGCATTAGGTAGCACCAGGCTATGCTACAACTTGGACAATAGTGCATATTGGACATAAACAAACAGCATAAAAGCAAATAAATATATTTTATTTAATTTCTGTGCTGAAGGAAATGCAAGGCATTAGTAGTGCTCATCTTTCCCATTCAGAAGGGCACAGTCCAGCCCACCAAACCATCCCACGGTAAGACTGGTCCATGTTTTCAGACTGGTTTCCTGAGCACTGGTGACTCTCCCATAGCATCCTCACAAACAAAAAAAAACAAAAAAAAAAAAAAAAAGGCAGCACTGGCCTCCACTGTACTACTATCCCCAGAGTTCAGTGGCAGGGCAGTTTCCACATCAGCTTAGCCTGAGGATCGACATTTCCCAGCTTCAGCTGGAAAAAGCGTTTTTCACTTCCATCTTACGTTGCTGCACACTGCCAACCGAGCAGCTAGACAACTGTCACCAATGAAGCAATCGCAGTACTCCGAATGGTTAAGACCAAACATCTTCCCAGAAAAAGGCAGTTAGTTGTAAAGGTAGTCTAAATATGGCCTAGTGGCCCCTGAGCAGGTCCTCACCACACAAGACTATCTGTGGTGGTGCAAAATGCTTCTGACACTGTCAGTCTAGTGCACCACAACAGTGCACGGACTGCGGTCATGCAGCTCCTGTTCTGCAGCTTTCCCCCAAGGAACTGGCTTGCCCATAACAATTTCATTATTTCCATTCAGTAAGAGTGGAAGGGTGGGTTGAAACTATATTTATGTAGCTGTGATGAGCACTCCTTGCAGCTGAAAATGTGTTTATTTTTAAAATTCTTTGAGAAGAATTACACTCTACAAAAGCGGGATATAATCATTATAAAAGTTCTTTTCTTTCTCTGCACTTGCTTAAAATACTGTAGAGACTCTGAACAAATGAAATTACAAACACCTGATGGGAAGAAATTATTTACATTTAATAGCCAAATTCTTAATTAACTCTAATACCATGTAAACCAGAGCATGCACCCATGTCTTCAAGTTAATAAATAAGACTGGAAATTGTGTGTGTTCATATTTAACATCCTCCTCTTTATTTATTTGCTGCAAACGGGTGAAGAAAAACAATTTCATTTTCATTCAGCAGAACAGTAAATTTGAACCATGGAAGCAGAAAAACCCTTTGCAAAATTCTGTCAATGTAAATCTACAAGAAAATTAACTATGAAAGAATAAAAAAAATATTGATTTTATTGTTTCTGAGTGCAACGGCAAAAAAAAAGGATATGGAAGTGTATTAAGTAATGAATTTAATGTTACACATACAGTGCGATAAAGGAATAAAGATTTAAAGGTTAGCACAGCAATAAAGACAACCATAGCACTATTAAAGAAATGAGCAATCTTGCCTTCACCTCCAGAAATAAACAAAAATGAGCATGGCACAACCACTACCTAATGAGCCCTTCATATCTTCCATACAGAATTGTAAAAAAGGATAACAAAAGAGCCTTCCAGTCTTCTATCCCCTCCCAATTACTAAATATTTATTGGCAAAAGTCATTTTTTCTTCTGAGTAAGGGCAGCAAAACTATCCAAAGCAGTACTCTGGTCTTTTTTATCTTTTTTTTTTTTACAGAACCACAATATTGTTTCACTTTATAGCTTGCCAACTCTTTTTTTCATAGTTCAAGTTATCAATCATTAGGCTTATTTGTGCAAAAAAAAAATGGCAGAGATATACCACATTTGGACTTGGATTGCACTTTCCCCCATAAAATCGACAGGATGAGATTATAGGTCCTGTGTGAGAATTTTCTTAAAAAGCTTTGCCTCTGGAGATATGCAATTTTGAAGAAAATCCCTCAGAGCAGTCCCATATCTGTTCTAACTTTGGTGGCTTCCTCAAGGTACAACTCAAATGAAATCGTGCAGCATGGCATTCCCACTCTGGACAGTTGTGGCTCCATTATGCACCATTCACCACAGGAAGAAATCAATGACAAATTCAGTATCACCTGAAGTTGCATAGATCCAAAACGAGGACACTAGACATTTCCTCTACCAGTCCTGATCATAAAATGAAAGTCAAAACTTATCCAGTCAGGTAGTTCGTGCCATAGCTTTCTACAAAAGTAGAAGAAATAGTAAAAAGCTGTATTGGTGAAGACAAAGCTGTATAGATAAAGCTCTATTCCCTGTAGATCGTTTCCTATGAGAAGTTAACCTATACTTGACCTTCAGCTATGGTGATAACACTGGATGTGAACTTTTACTGCATTTCTTTGGTTTTGTTTTTAAAGAGTTAGTTTTTCTGAGATGTGCACTTAAATATAATTATATGTCATAAAGTATAAATTGTGTAATACATAGTTCAGCAACAGTGAAATAATTTCTCAGGAGAAGTACTGAATATCTCCTTAAAATACTTTTGAAGTCCAAAATTACCTTCAGAGATGTTTTTGTAATCTTTTCAGCCAGGCTTTCAAGCTGCGTATCAGTTGGTTTAACTGTTTTGCATACCATAATGCAAATGTAGTTAATGTACTGATTTATCGCCTAATTCCCTTCAGATTGTTATGAATGGACAAGATGCAACACTTTTTATACATCAAGACTGACAAAAAAAAACCCCAACTTAAATACATTGAACTTGTAACATTACAGCTCTACTCAGCTTTTAAAGGTTGAAAACCAGATATTTTCTGGGCTTGCTACAAGGCTTGACCAAGAAAAAAGAAATTCCCTAATCAACTAAGAAAAAGGGCATTTTTTCATTACGAGAGATCTTTTCTTGCAGAATCAGTCACAAGAAAGAGAAGTCCAACTGCCCTTAAGGTCTGCAATAATGCACTAGCAATAATGTACTAGCAATGAGAATACCACTACTACCAGTAAGAATGATAGCAATGAGGACAAAAAAAAGCCATCTCTCAGTTATACAGTCAATCAAAAAGCTGTCTCTGCCTACCAGTATGGAGAGTCTTCACAATTTCATCATGATTCATGGGATATTTAATATCTTCTTTTTAAAAACTCAGCCCCCAGCATTTATGATGATACCACACCCTGAAGGTTTAATTTTGAAGAGTTTCTATCCCATTAAACTTTTAAGAAACATTTGAAAAATAAACTCTATGCATTCAGGAAAAAATAAAACAACCCCAAACAACAAAAACCAGAGCAAAGTATTTCTTAAATCTGTACTTTTTAAACTAGTCCCCTGATTTTGGTACATTTCAAGAGGGATTCAAACCTCAACTTAGGATGCTGCTCAAAGCAGTTGTGTAGACACCAACCTCACCCCCACTCCCTGCCCAGGCAAAAGACAGACAGACAGGGATAATGGTTCCCACTTACACGGCCATACATTTCCTAGGATAGGGCCTCAGCAGGTCTCCATCTCTTCTCATCATCGTATATAGGGGACTTTACTGACCCCTAAAATTAGATGAGAATTCCTCCACTCTAAGTTCTAAACTAAGAATAAAGTTAAATCTCCTAAACTACACATAAGTTAATATTAAAAACAACAACAAAAGCAAACAAACAAAAAATTGTTCAGAAATATATGCATTTTAAGAGACACTTTTAGTTCTATTATAATGCACTACTCATACAGAATACATACGTTATGATATATCCCAATAAAACAAAACCAAAAAATCCTCAGATCTAAAGCAGGGCTATGAAATCACTATAATTTTGTATTATTACAAAACCAAAATGATTTCAGGAAAAATACTTCATCATCTTTTTACCACCAGCAGTCCAATAGCAGCTACAACAGCCAAGCCATGGAAAGGTTTCATTTCTTCTGCAGCTTATCTTACTGCAATAAACATCTCTAATGGCATCCTCAGAAACAACAAACTCCCTAATTGAGATGACTGCCAAGAACCCAGTTCTGTGTAATTAACTTGCCTACTCTGCGATGTTTCATATGCTCCAGTTCTTACACGATGCCACAAAGAATCAGTATTAGTCTAAAAAAGATTTTTTTTAAAACCACATGCTTTACATTACAATTGTTATTAAAGGAAATCATTACACAAAATATTGAATCTCTCCAGTCACATTGTATTCTTCTAACAGTTGGGTTTTTTTTTACAAATGAGGGAATCACTTCACTGGAATAATTCTGTTTCCACCGGGGTTTGCCAGTTCAGAGATACTACTGTAAGGTTATCCAAGAAAAACTGAAACCCTTGTGGCTTGACACAAGTAACACATTGCCACAAAGTCTGTCCCCTCACAGAGCTTTGTTATTATACATATTTACAGTGCAGCAGGGAAGGACAACAGTGAGTCACCCACAGTCACTGCCCCGGGGAGATGATCCCTTCTTGATGTCAACCACAGTGAAGATTCTCTCACTCTCATTCCCAGAAAGGCTGCAATGGCCAAGGGAGGGTTCAGGAATGTAGTTACCAAAGAGCTGGAAGTGGTCCTGCTTAAATGACGTTCATTTAGGGCTTAAATGACCTCATAATGATGCTACTGAGACAACATGCTACAAACCCAAACATTTTGCTTAAAGTAAAATGTGACTAAACTTTATAAAAGACCAAAAAGAAAGTTCTAGGGTTCTAGGATGAGTGGCGTACCCCTCTGCTGCTACACAAAATACATTCTCTGGGTCTGAATTAGTGAAAACAGCCTCTGCCTCTTCTAAACCCAAGATAGTTGGCTTCATTTTCTATTATGGCAGCCTAACCTAATTGCATATACAAGGAAAAAGAGGGTGGTTGGAAGGAGGAAGAAGAAACATTGATGCCCACAGCCCATGATAAGACAGACATCCACCTGCAATATCTTCCCTGGAACTGCAAAGGATTACTCAGTCTGAGGCCTCATTTTAAACTCTTCGTAACGATGACAATGATAACAGCAACAAAGGATTTGGAAGAGGCATATCCAGCATTTTAAGTTGTAATGCTTAAACTTACAAGTGTTTCCCTGACATTGGACCAGAGCAGAATCACCTTGGAATGGTGGTAAACTTTGGTCTCTGCAAGAATCTGCTCAGCAGGGACATTCAAAATGCTGTTCTTGCAGGCACCTACAGAGCCTACTAACATCACCTGTAAAGACAGGCACCCAGCCAATCATCACACTTGTCTTTCTGAGATCCAGTCTATGTTGAAGTTCCCCAATTTCACAAGGATTAGAGTGTATTTAAAAGACATATGCTATAAAAGAGTATAAGACTGCATTTGTTTGCTGAATACTCTTGCTTTAAAATGTTTTTGTGAAGTGAGATATTGTATTTCTATTAAGATCCATTATTTTCATTGTTGCTGCTGCCATTATCACTTCCTATTAAAATGAAACACAGAAATCAAATGGGCAAAGAAAATGCTCCGATTAGAAAAAAAAAGTCTACAGATTTTAAATATGCTGTTGTATCTACAGACCTATCTGCCATTACAAATCCACTTTGTTTCTATAAATAAAAATTACTTTAACCAATGATTAAGTTATTTCTTCATAAAGGAAGTTAATGTACTTTTCAGAGAATTGTGGATTCAAATGTGTGGACAATAAAGGGAAAAGTGCTTATTTCTGTGAATTGTTAAATTCCCGGTGGTTCCCCTCCAACATTATTGCTGTGTAAGTATTAAGAGGGATTTTATCATACCAAGAACCATGGCCAGCAAGCAGGATGATACTCCACTTCACTTGTCAATTTCTAGGCTTTATATGGAATACAAGTTTTCAGTTCTTTCTACTTCATTAATGTCTTAAAATATTTCATATCAAACTACCAGCAAGTACAAAGCTGGCAATACTCAAGTACCTAGAATTATAGTATTATTTAAGGATCTGAATTTTCACCAGCATTCAGTGACAGAAAGCATCCTTAAAAACATATTTCTCTTGGAAGAGAGTTTTAAAGAAATGTAGAGATATTAAAGCAATCTCTATTACATTCTATTACCGTCTATTACAAGAAAGAGTTTATCTAGATTAAGAAAATGATTCAAGACTAGTTGGTCCACACATGAGCTAACCTAAATTTTTTCCTCTCCTGAAAGCGTGGGGTAATACTCTTTAACTTAACTAGGAAAGTGTAATTTTTATAGGCAATGAGAATGGATGCCAGCTAGGTAAATCAAGGCGGGGGGGCGGTGGTGTTGGGGGGGATGATATCCTGGATTTTAGCTTGGAAAAAGGTCTCAGTTAGATAACACCAGAGTGCGTTATCCGAGCTTAGCCTACCTTCAAAGGCATTTCCTAGCACAGGCCTAACTGAAGACTTATTCTCACACACTTAACACTTAATATAGTCCTTTATTTACAGATCACTGACAGGAAAGTGCCAAGCAGTCCATAATAAGCCAATCCGTTTGTGTGAAATAATATTATATGCTAAGTAAGACAAGGTGCACAGTAGCTGCTTTCTAATAAAAATAAATATTGTTTTAAAAAAATCACAGGTTAACAGCATGTATTGAAAACTTTCCTTTTAACGAAGAACTCTTTTTAATGAATTCCTGTACTATTACAAGAATGTAACAAAGCGTCTGAAGCCATAAAAGATTTATGATCTCCCCATAAAACTTAAAAATGGACAAACTGATTTGTCTCAAAATTTATACAAAAATAATTGGACTGAGAACTCACATGCCAAGTTTCCACTTGGAAAGAAATTTTAGGGACTGTTACTATTACAAAACACTGAAAAGGAAGGTTCATAATGGAAACGCTGACTGAGCCTTTACTTCACCCGTATTAGCGAGACACATAAATGCTCACACTCAGTGAGAATCTGAAGCTTTCTTTGATAAACTCTGCTTCTGTTACCAAAAATGAATGACCACCTTTCCCAGCTTTTCAGCTCAGTACAGATATAAGCACAGAAATCCCTATCTTGCAAATTTCCTGACTTCCCAGAATAGCTTTGAAACAGGAATTATTGTAATTCCTGAGTGAAGACATACTATAAGAAGCGCTAATGACGCATGAATTAGTCTTTACTTTTTTTTTGTTAAGAGATCATTCTTTGAAGAGTTCACCATAGCCAAAAGTTAATTTTCTCTTTTCAGGGCAAATTGAAGGCATTTGCTTCAGATTATCTATTGATACAAGCTGGAGAAATAGCAATGTAATCAAATCACACATGGTTTTCATTACAGTTTAGCAAAAAAAGTACTACCTGACAGTCTCAGAAATGAATCAGATATTTTGGTACAGCAATTTCTGTACAGCAGTAGGCCAAAGCCAAATATGAAATGAAACTCATGGTTTATGTAAAATACCTTTAGTCTATGCTGTTCTTAAGACTTTTTTTTCACTAAATTCTTTCTACAGGGAATCAAACAGCTTATTTCTGATTCATGTTTTTTTTTCCTTTTCTAGGAGTGGTTCCCAGTACAGTAATCTTTGCCAATAGGACCAAATTGTGGTCTTTTTAGGAGCATGTTCCACATTTAGTCCCATGATTCAAGCCACCACCTGGTTTTAAAGGGGAAAAGCCTTCTCTGTGGAAGTATTAACCTGACGTCTCAAGTCCAGACTAATAATTATGTTAAGGACACAGTGAGTCCATTATCCACGTGGAATGGGTTGAGACTTTGATAAACCAGTAAGAATAGGTGTCAGACTAGTCACTGAGATTGTTCTTTCTTACTTACTTTCTTATAAAAGGAAACTTTAGGCTCATTCAAGAATTCTGCATCCACTGGGACTGACAAACAGCACGTTTATTTCCATCAAAGATAAGAGACTGTGTTTAGTGTAGCGCCCATAAAACGGGAAATAGAATGTTGTTCAACAAAGGTTGACCTGCTCCTGTAGATTTTTGTCAACACTACTTTTGTTCAGAATGGGAAGCAGGGTTCCTCTAATTGTACCATTCAAATTCTTCTCATTGCAGCCTTTCATATGTTCAAATCAACGTATTCATTTAAATTGTGTATGCTTTGAAAAAATTGCACAAGCAAAACAAGCATTGAGAACTGAAATGAAGCTGGGCACCTTCAACAGAAGAAGAAAAAAAAGTACAATTCACAAAGTTTTGAAATACAAGTTTCCTTTCAGCAGTAGGCTTAAAATAGGCTTAACTTTAATTAAGAACACCATGCAAAGAACTTCAGGCAGAAATTGGTCCCAAAAACCACAGCGCAGTCATGGATCCTACAAAACTGGACCTGTGGAACTGGGGGATGTGCTCTCGAGTGCCATCTACCGGCACCGAAACCACTGACCGACTGTGTACAAAGTACTCATGTCAGCGCTCTGAGCACACAGATAAATACATACTTACTTAAGCTGTTCCTACTTTAGTCATACTTGCTTATGAATTTTAGAGTAGGGCAATCCAACAGTGTCTTGCAGACTGTTTTGAGAAGGGTATGCTAATGTAATATTTATACAATCATGTTGGCATTCATCTTTAATGCACACAGTTAGACCACCAACATTCGTAAGCATGAGTACAAATGCTTTTGCCAACCCTCCATGAGTCTATCTGGAGCTCTTAAAATGGTCTTTTCAATTCAAAAAGTGTTAAGCAAAGTGCCTAGTTATAGGGAAAACTCTTTATCCCATCTTGAAACAGGCAAGAAGAAAACAGATTTTCAAGCATACTTTGTGGACAAATGAAAATAAACTGCCTAGAGCACTATTATAAATATTTGAATTATTTGCTTGCACTTTCCTTCCACATATCTCAAAGAATTGTAAAGAGACTGAGATGCATTGTTATCATCATTTTCCACAGAGGGAAACCAAAAGAGGAAACTAAAATGTGGCTGTTTTTTTTCTTACAAGCAAGGCACTCACTGAAAAGGGAAATAAAATATTTCAGGAATTCTCACTTCTACATGCTGTTTTTCAGATCACTGTGTAGAGCAGCATTTTTTAACTGATTGCCTTCATAATAATTCAGGAGGCTGACATTTTCAAATAGCTGCATACAAAAGTCTAATGAAAGATAAATTTACAACCTCTTTGGAAAATATTGCTGATATCTAACTTTGCAGAGGTATGTCAGGAATAAGAACGGCTACCTCCATTTGTAGTATAAATTCCTGTCATAAATTAACACTACAAAATCAAGCACAGTCAGTTTCATACACAGTTGTATGAAAGGGTCCTTGTACAATGACCACTATCAGTCTTCAGCTATAAACTTAGTTTCAGGTTTCAATAAGGAAAATATATTTAATATTAAAATACCTAAAAAGCAACAGGCATAATAAAATAGTATTACTACAAACACCAGTTTGCACAGGCTATGTTTTCCGCTCCTATGCTGCAACTAAGTTCTAAAAGATGATTCTGCTTGTAACCAGTATTCAGTTTTGTAATCTGTTTTTGTAACAAAAAAGTTAGAGAATTCAAAGTGGTATTTTTCTTTCTTTTCTGCTCTCCAACGTAACTACTCTAACAATCCTAAAAGACTGACTTTGTTTCAGGGGTAGTGATGCCCAGTGTAGAAATAGAAGAAAAACTCAAAGATGCAATAAAAAAAACAGAGAAGACCCTGAAGCTCTTGAAGACCTACCCTAATGTTAATAGCTAACATAAGAAACAGACATCACTGAAACAAAGTAAAAAAAAAATAATCAGGAAAGAGGATCTAGACAAATGGCTTTGCATTCCAGCAGATGAAAAGCAGTGTGCTACAGCCCTTGGAGAAGGGCAGTAATTGGTGTGTTGGGAACATCCAACGCCTTTCCATTCTCTAGCCAAAAGAGGACTGAGCTTACGTCACACAATCTAACCCTTCCCAACAGCATTAACTTGGATTTCTATCCAAGTACTGTCTCTCAATCACTTCCATGCACTCAGGATTGAGAAAGCCTTGCCATAGCAATGTTTCCTATGTAAACCCCAGTGAACTACAAACAAACCATCCCACAACTCAGCTATATGCCGCCAGTAAAGATAAGATCACTGGGAATGCAGAACAACTGTTTGCACTGTGACAAAGCTAAACTAGATGGTGCCATTCAGGTTACCTCTAAGGAAGTGCAGAATTAGGACTGTGACTGCATCCTCAAGCAGACTGGAAACATGATCAGTACACAGCACAGCTTCTTTCTGTCTAGCCCAACACACAACTCTCCATTACCAACTAATAAAGCCTGTTACAATTTGGCCTTAACAAGCTTTGCCGGTTTGAACTTAAAATAAAACTGTACTGATTTTAAATAGGGTCTTGCTGCTGTACAAAGATAAATATTTCATTATTAAAGTATTTTTCAAGACTATATGAATCTCCTCTTGAAATTGCCAAATTCACTATTCAAGGGTTTTTTTTCGTTTTTTTTTTTTTTTTTGCAACAGCAAGCTTTGCTCATTTATTTCCCAGCAGGTAAACTTCACTCTTCAAGAAAAAACATTATACATGCCCTCCCAGTATTAGTATTTCATTACTGTTTTGCCACCGCAGAAAGTGAGCAAAGAAAGCTACTGGCCTATGATTTGGAAACTCCCTTGCCTACCATAAGCTTATGGTGTGGCTGTAAGCAAAGCTCTCCTGCAGGCTCTGTTCCTCATGCGTGCAGCAGAGATAATAGTAACCTCTTGCTTGCTTCACAATAGTGTTGTGAACTTAAACACAATAAACCCTTAGGAACACTGTGGTCATAAGAGTAAAGCAGCAAAGGCAGAAAGTCAGGGCATATTTATTTTGCTGGCAAAGCGCTGCCCTCTGAGCAGTAAGGCAAACACATCCTTGGTGTAATGGCAGGTAGGGTTGCAAGTGAGATGTGTTTGGCCTGTTGCTTTTAACTGCTATTGTTTCTGTTGCTAGCTTTTCAGGACACTGCAATCAAATAATTATTGTTCCCTTGGTTGCCAACTATTTTTCTTTTATTACTAATACTGACCTTTGTTTATTCTTCTTCCTCCCATGGGAAATTTCACCACGCCTCCAGAAGGGATGTTGTATGACTCATTTATAATGGGAGCACTCCCTTTCTTCCCAGGGGAGGCTTTCTCTTTCCATTTTTCTTCCCCTCTGTATTTGTAGACAGGGATACCAAGGCAAATCTCAGCTGTGTTCACATTCATATGATCTGAACAAGACGAACAGATCAGCAGTTCTCACACATTTGCCTAGAAGATGTACAGCTGAAGAAAATTCATCTCAGACACCATTCCATTTAAACTCTTTTAACATTCATTCTGGTAACATTAGCAACAGACCATATAGAAAAGTAGTACCAAAAATACATTTTTGTGGTTCTTTTCTTTCCTTAATGCAGTGACTGTTTTCTGGGGTTTTGCATCCTTCATTTCTTTGCTTTTTTTGCTCTTCACTTCCTACTTGTTTTCTCACCATGCTCATTCCTTTCTCACCAATGCATGCATTTTACTATCTGTCTCCAATCTTAGTCACTCACAGCTTATTTTTTGGTGTGGTTTTGTCCTCTTTAGTTACTCCTCCACGCCTCCATATGTGATCCTTCTCTTTCAGGTACATAGTTTATTTTGCTTTCTTGTCATGAACTACTACCCTTTGTCCTAGAAAATCCTTTTCTTTCACTAGGTCATCATGTACTTCTGTCACTCTCATTTGTAGCTCCCAGCTCCACTACTGGCAACTCCTGCTGATGACAGATGTCTCACAATCAGCTGCAAGCCTGCTCTTGGCTCCAAGCCTGAGGGAAGCTCCAGACTTTTTTCATGTTTGCTCTTTGCAGCATCACTTTCATACAGATGCAGCAAAGTCACCTTTTCCTGAAGTAGAGCTTCTTAGAGAATTCCAGGTCCCTCTGCATCACCAAGACTGAATACCTGTAGAAACAGCTTGGGAAAAATTGCAGACAATGCTATCCAGCAGGGTGAGTAAGCATGGATGGCATTTTGCCCTGAGAGTCCTGTTTTGAGCAGTCAGAGCATGTCAGTGCATTATTTCATTGCTTAATATACACAGCAGGAGCTCCAGACTTGAGTGTGCAGACAAACCTTCATCATGCCAACCCTAAGCTGCATACATCCTCCCCCACCATGTAGTGCAATACTTTCATCTCTTCCCATGCCTCCTATGCCATTCAACCTTGCTGTTACCTTCCCCCACTCATTTCTTTTACTTACCTTTGGCAAGCCAGAAAGAATAAATAATTGTCCAACAAGAAGCTAAATGAAGACAGTCTAGGGTGTGCTAACTCATCAACCAACTAGCAGGAAAGTCTACAAATTCAGATTGGCTAGATATTCCAATGCTGTACACATTCTGATTGGTCTGGTGCCTATGAGATGCTGGCAGCCAAATACCAGAGTGTTCTAGCCTGCAAATAAATGGCTTAAGGAGCCATGTCTGTATAGATTCAATATACAAAGTAATTGTGTCAACTTTTGACCTTTGCTTTCTGCAGTATCTATGTGCTCCTAAGCAAAGAAACCAATACAAAAGGACTTGCTAACTCAGCTCTATGTGACGTTAGTGGCTCTGTCTGCATTAGCAAGTAGCGCTTTGCCATAGAAAGTCTATGAACTAAGACAGTGGCTGCTGAAAACCAGATGTCCATGCTACGCGCTTTTGGGAAGTGCTTTACTTTCCACTAGCTCTAGACCAGTCCTGCAGACTGAAACTCCAATAGCAAGATGGAGTACTAGAATACAGCATCTGATTTCACAGAAATATAGAACAGTTCAGGCTGGATGGGACCTCTGGAGGTCATCTTGTCCAATGTGCCCTGCTCCAGCAGGGACACCTAGAGCTGGCTGCCCAGGACTATGTCCAGAATATTTCCAAGGACAGAGACTCCACAACCTCTCCAGACAACCTGTGCCAGGGCTGGGTCACGCACAGCAAAAAAAAGTATTTGTTTACATTCAAACAGAACCTAGCGTATTTCAGTTTTTAATTTAGTCTTACACAAAAAGAATCCTGTTTCCCAGTATGAGACCACTCCAACGAAATCAAATAGATGTTCAAGAAATTTGCTTCAACAGCAAAACCACAACCCTTTATCCTAGCTGAAATGCTACTGTAGATTCATTCACTCATTCTACTATAACCATGTTCTGCCACCCTTATTCACAATCATCAGTGCCTGACTTTAAAAAGTAGTGTTTAATATAGTACTTCTTTAAATGTTTTAACATTGTATGGGCAAGTTTTTTTCTTCTTCCTTAGTTGCTTCTCTGCCTCAAAAAAAAAAAGGGACACAAAGTGAAATACAGAGAACTGTCTAAACACCACACTGTGTTGCAATGGTTTAAACCATAGAAGAATATGCTTCATCCACTCAAAACTTTGTAATAACACAAATAAGAGATAAAGGAGAAAGACTGATGCGTTCCCTCCCATGTTTACTTCCTTTTCCACATTACAGAGATTATATCCCAAGAATTCATAAACCTGTAATTGGTATCTATGATAGAAACCTGAAAAAGACTGTATCAAACTTGTATGCCAACACAAAACACGATCCATGACCAGTAACCATGTACATCCATGTCAGCTGTACCTCTAAAGAAGTACAAATAGACACTAGATATTCCACGCATCTGGAAACCTATCCTGCTCTAACACATTGCTGTCCTGGACACAGACCCAGAAGAACCAGGCCCAAACCCCATTCTGAAATCAATGCACAGCATGGCTGATGGCAGATTAAATACACCGTGCACAGATTCTACAAAGCGTATAGCTGTGTACAGCATGACGCCACAGTACGTAAGCAGAGGGTTAGATGCTGTGCATGCTGAGGGTTCCCAGTGTCCAAAGCTTTGTGATTGATCAAGACAACCTTGTTCTGATATTGCTGAAGTCATGGTTATGGTTATAGCTCTGTGGCAGATCATCAGCTGCGACAAAGTCAACCAGACCACTCATGAAAATGCAATTCAGTTTGACCTGCACAATTGCTGCTATCGTTGCAGTTTAAAAATTATCAAACCACCTACAGACAAGTACTACTGATGTAATTTAGGAATAAAAGACATGAGGAACAACAAGAGTCAAACGACACATGCAACAACACTTTTGATGTCTTCCAAAAATAGTGCAGAGACATTCTAATGAAAACTCCCAGAAGGATGGACTTCAAAATGTCTATTTTCTCTCTAGTACTTTGTTTCTCTTCAAATCATTAGGAAAGACTTCTACAGGTATAGTCTCTCAGCTTTTGTCACTTTAACGAGATTTTCATGAAAACTTTTTTAAAAGTTTAAAAGTTTCTGTTAAAATTAAACTGTATAATAAAATTGCATCATGCCCAAATGCTTTATTCCTTCAACCTTTACCCTAGCTAGTCAGGGAAATGAATTAATGAACCAACTTGCAAAATAAAGCACTGCTTTTCTGAATACAGGAGGCAGAATCTGGCACTCGAAAGACTTCCTGCTAAACTGGCTTGCCCATATAGACAGCACTATTTATCTTATATTTTCCAACAAAACATTTTAGGAAAGTAATAACTGCTACTTTCTGCCATGAGTGCAAATTTTAATTTTAAAGTTCATCAATTTGCATGGTGGTAAGAAAAAAAGAAGGTTTAATCTGACCTTTTATTGATAAAATTTAAACAGAATAGCTGTTAACATGAAAAATGTTTCAGCATCGATTCCTATAAATTATTGTAGCATTGATTTAATTGTTAAATGTAGGCAGGATGCTTTTCCCATACCTGAGACCCTATTTTTAATCATAAACAAGTTGCTTCTTGACTACTTAAAAAAAAAAAAAGTAATGACTCCCAGCTATTTTCATATTCTTACGGAAAAAAAAAGGTGGGATTGCTAGACATATTAGTGTGTTTAAAGACATTGGGGAAAAAAAAAACAGGAAGAATTCTGGTTACAAATAAAATATGCAAAATATTCTGGATATAAAATTTCCACAGTCAGTATTTAATCCAAATAGTTTTTCAGAATTAAACAAGAATTAGGATCTCATAAAATACACATGCTAACTAGGAGTCACCAAGCCAAGTGGAAATGCTGTACCAGGAGGCGTGGCTGTCACCCTGTTAAAGCCAAGGTGTCTGAGTCAGCACCACAACGGTGGCATCTTCATCTATTTAGGAACCAAAAATTGGAGTCCTCACTTGAGGGCAGTGCCTACAGTTGCCTTTGAAGAACTGAGCATGGCTCATCCCTTTTGAAATACAGCTGTCATGGGAGGGGGTATGTTATGCAACACCTGGGCAGTTATAGCCCCTGCCAAGTTTTGTGCTCTAGCTCTCCAGAACAGCCCTGTTTTTTAGTGTTTTGTTTTTTTTTTTTTTTTTCTCATGATTATTTAACAAAATTCAAAACCAGTCTTTTGAATAGAGACTTAAACCTAGGGCAAATCACTCTCCTCCTTACAGAGTACCAGAGTCATTAGGTTACAGCCATGTCAACCTCTACATCTAAACATGTCTATTTTGTATTTCATGAAATCCACTTGGTTTCAACTGAGGAAGCAGAAGGGGACTCTGTCCCTAACTCCCTTCCCACCTTCCTCCAGCTTAGACATTGGCTTGGTGATTAACATACTGTCATGGGAAGAAAGAGACATTGATATGAAGGAGGACACACCTGAATGCAATTTTCTTGCTTGTCCAACTAGTCTAACCGCTATGCTAACCACTGCATCACGAGCAATCTGGTTTTGAATAACAGTGTCCATTGCTATTCTGGTTTGGTTTGTTGTCGGTTGGTTTTTTTTTTTTTTTTTTAAGGAATTATTCAAGTATTCACATTGGATCAGTCTCTCATGAGACTTAGATGACACCTCAACTCATTTTTGATTGGCTTAAGGTCCTAGTTACACATACCAAACACTACAATTGCTATGAAGTCCTTCAGATAAGTCAGAATATGCCTACAGAGCTAAAGTTGCTCTGTGATTATACAGCTGTTGAAGAAGGTTGGTTGGATTTGATGCCCCATCCCTGGAAACATTCAAGGCCAGGCTGGATGAGGCTCTGAGCAACCTGATCTGGTTGGAGATGTCCCGACTCCTTGCAGGGGGGGTTGGACTGGATGACCTTTAAACGTCCCTCCCAACCCAAACCATTCTATGATTCTATGATTTTTGTTACTGTCAGTCTTCAATGAACCAGGTCATAGATCCAGATATAAACACTTATATGTGACATTAAATCTGCATACTCCATATAATATGAATGATTTTTTTAAATAGTCACTACGAGAAAAAGGCATATCACTATGGATACAAAGCTTGCAGATCAGTGGTTGCGATCAGAACTTACATTCACCACTTCTAATAGTATTCAAGGGCTTTTGTATAGGACCTAAATGGACTAGGCAAAGTGAACAAAGCAAGCAAATGAACATTCCTTTTCCCTTCTTCCTTGTAGAAAGAAGAAAGTAGTCCAAACATTTAGGAAGTGGTAAGTGAAGTTACATAAAATAAAAATCATAAAATGTCCTCTAACATTGATAAACAATGCCATTTTAAAATTCCCCATTGATCATGATTTGGTAATTTTATTTATTTTCTAAAACTAAATCCACATGGGAACGAAAACAGATATTGTTTTAAATTAATATTATCATCATATATCCACACACTAGTCATGATTACTCAAGCTGTGTCTTTTTTCATATCCGAACTACAAAACACTTTAAACAGCATTGCGTACAGTATTGTTCATTTTCCAAGGATCTCGTTATCATCCAAACATATGGGAATTAGAAGTATTTTAGCTTGTAACTATACTTATGTACACAATCTACCCAGGCTTTCTGTATAGGTACAGTGTGAAAACCCTTTCCATTTATTTAATTTCTCATTGTACAGGGTTTCCTCTCCATTCTTTTAATTAAACTTTTTTTTTCTCCTTTTCAAAGGAGTCCTTTGCAGCAGCATTTTTAATGACTTATTCTCTCAAGTTTTAGAAAAGAGACTTCCCTTTCTGCCAACAGTTCCATGCTCCTGCCAGGCCTTCCTCACAGCTGTCCTGCCGGTCTCCTAGATGTTTCATCTTCCTACCTCTGCAGCTTAGCAGCTCCCAACTCCATAGCACTGCTAAAAGAGAAACAAAGCAGCTGACAGAAAATGCATAAGCAAAACAAGCAACTACAACACTAGGTGTAAAAAAAAAAAAAAAAAAAAAAAAAAAAAAAA
>WHYT01013263.1:7653-18301 GCA_009806455.1 Tetrax tetrax
CGCAACCGCGCCTGCGCAGGGGGCGGCCGCGCGCTTGTGCCGGCCACGCCCAGCGGCCGCGGCCGTTGAAGCGCTTTGCAACGGCCGTTCCCGGCGTTAGAGCCGCGCCTGGGCTGCGGAGCGGGCTGGCCGGAGAAGGAGGGGGTTAGAGGGGGCCCAGCGGTCAGCCCCGGGCTAGGGCGAGCGGCCCGGCCTCCGAGGAGGGAAGGAAACGAAGGCGGTTAAGCCTTGCTTGCAAGCAGGGGTTATGGCCGGATCTGGGTGCTGGAGAGGAAGGCGGGAAGGTTACAGCCGTGTTTCCTCAGTGCTAGGCTGGCTCACCTCGGCGCTGCCTGCATGCGCTTTCGAGGCTGGCTTTTGTCTTTTACCATAATTACACACGTCCACACAGATTCCTGTGATACAAGTTAGGGTACTATATTGCAATGAGACAAAGAAGAAATTACCTGAATCACAAGTAATTTTTTCCTTCAGAGCTAAAAACGTAACAGAGGAATCAATACTAGTTTTCAGTACACAGAAAAAGAAAAAAACACCAATCCCCTAAGGCTCTGCTTCAGCATTTGACAGCTGCCAGGAATATAGAAGTGTCATCACATGATTTCTCTTCCAATTAAAGAATGAAGGCAGCAGCGTGTAACGTGCAGCGAGCAGGACACGTTTCCTCGGTTTAGAAAAGCACATAATCATATTATGCAACATCCACTCATTTAAGTACATTGCTGAAAATGCTTTGCATAGAGAAAGAGGACTAGAAAACCAATAGCACAGGAGGCAGCAGTGGGAAGCTGGTTATATATAAACCTTCAGGGTTTTTTTTTATTAATAAGTCAGATTGCAGTGTTTTTATATAAGGAAGCATAATGTGTTTTAGCTACAGGAATTATTTCTGGTGTGCAGTGTGTGTTCAGCAAAGATGCATACATCCAGCCATACTTTTTTTTTTATCTTGCAATCCATTAAAGTTATAAATATTTGCATAGATCTAAGGTTATTAGCTTAGAATATGAATAAGCTGCAGTGCCTTTCAACCATATATGACATTGATAGTTACACAACTAACACAAAAGCTTGATAATAGTGACTGCTGTAGACAGACTTAAAATTAAGAGTTACATGCAACATCACAGGAAACTTGATCCTGACAGGTTTTGTTATTCCCTGTCTGTGAAGACAGCTACGTACTTCATCAAAACTATGGGTTGATACCATATAGATAAAGAACAATAAGTGACAGTGTCCTGCTTCGGCAGGAAAAAATGTTGTTTAAATCAACAAACACATTAAATTGTTCATTTATAAAATCCTGCACATAATGAAGGAATATTAAATTTCAAATACAAACCTCGTTTAAGGGTTGAATTATGTTTCATAAGCTGAGGTTAAGCAGAAATGAGGTACAAAAGCTCACTAATGAACCACAAACTTAATTTTCTTCCTGAGAAGTGTGAAGATTGCTTCCCTGAGGTTTCTTTGGGAAATGCTTTTTAATATTAGTCTCACTCTGTAATTTCTCATGTACCAAACCTTAACCTCAGTGGAGACTACACAAAATGGCACCTGAAGGAATGTTGTTTTCCTTAGTAGCTTACTGGAAAGTGTTCTGGGTGACTTCAGAGTAAAGGCACACGTCCCTCACCCCCATCATGAGTATCTATTTTATACCCAGGCTTAGTTTACTGGAATTCCAACCTCACACAGAAATTGGTTCACTGACACCAAAGGCACCAGTATTTCCCATTTTGGTATTAAAGCTAACAAATGCTAAGTTCTGTCACCCATTGCTATTTCAGGATAAGCTTTTTCCCTGTTGCAAGGTTAATTCTTTAATTAACCTCACCTCCAAAGCTATAGCTTTGCAGATGCCCATCACGCCCTCCTGTTCTCCTCAGTTTTTACTGGAAGAAACCCTTTGCACAAGCATTTTCAGTCCCACTACTACAGTTTTACTAAGGTGAATGCAAAAGTGACACGGGAAGGATAGCCCAAGCATGCCTCATGACTTAGCCTAGAGTCTCAAGTGTATATTCCTGCCACATTAGTCTTCTACTACAAAACAAGTAAATGAAGTCAACAAGGAAGGTTCTACCTTTATCTTGGGTCAAGAAGAAAACAGAACCTTTTTACAGGTGGAAAACTTCAAAAACTTAAGAGATTGACATTTGCCTCTTACTTATCTCAAAGCTATAACGCAAAATATGGTAACAGAGGCATGAAATAAACTTGTGGTGGCCCCATTTTAGGTATGCCAGTATCTCACAAGGCAAAACTATGCTGTAGAAAATGCAAGTTAACTAGAAAAAAAACACTCATGCATTTGTTTATTGTTAATATTAGTGCTAGGTCTCAAAAAGCTAACTTGGAAGGCCTTTACCACTTCACAGAAGATACAGCTCTTGTGAACTTTATTAATCAATTGATTTTTTTTTATTATTCTTATTCTCTCTACACAGGCTTTTACAGTCTCTGAGAGCACCCTTTTTCTAGAATAGCCTGCAGTTTGGTGATACCCTAGGAGGGAAAGACACAGAAACCAGGAGGGAAGATACTAAATCCTCTCCATCTGAGAAACTCATTCTCACACCTTCCAGGCAGGTACCCCAGCTACTAGGTTATTGGTTAAGTGTAGCAGCATCTGGCCATACTTAAGATAAAAATGTTTTTTAAAGTTCACTTTATGTGTGTGTAGGGTCATATGAGTACCTCATGAGAAATAGGTAATGAAATGCCCAATTGCCTCATGCTATGCCATCAGGCTTGAAATACAGGGCAGCTAGCTTGGTTCCATTAAGATCACGATGGTGGTCATGTTCAGAAAACTAACTTTGCATGGCTGGATAGACAAAAGGAATATTTTTGGGGTTAGGTTTATCTAGTCACAGGTGGCAGCTGATAAGCTTAAAACTGCAGTTCTGAAAACATCTTAAGTACACATTTCATGTTTGATTAAACTCTTTCGGTTATTCTTCAGTTAAGTCTATCCTCATCAGTTCTTCTCTGAAATGTGGAAATAGGTTGCGGGATGCTACCATGCAAGCCCTTAAAAGAGAAACTGCAAGTTACTAAATGATTATTCAGTGCACCATAATAATTTTTTCCTCCCTGTGAACAAATGGTAACTTGATCTGTCCATCTGCCTCCAAAGAATTTGTTCTCACTCCCTAGATTTGAAAAGCTTGTATAATTTGATATCAATAGTCATATTGTCATTCATTCTGTTAAGAACTGGTAAGGCTGTAACATAGAAGACTTTTACAGAAAAGGATAAGCGACTAAAGCAGAATTTACAATATAGTATTTTAAAGCACCCTCCTTCAAACTAGTAAACATAACCTCCTGTGTTTATACCATCAAACTCCTGAGTCATCATAAATGGTGATTATCTCAAGAGATTAATCTGCAAAGTAGCTTTCTCAAGCTCTAAAACCATCTGTATGAGTAGGTCTACTCTGCAGTCAACTTAACTTTTTTTTTTTAAAAAAAAATTCATAAATATGTAGTAAGAGATTTTGTGAGAAACCACAGAACTGGAGTCTGTTGTCTTGAAACAAAACTTTTCAGATATGCTTTCTCAAAACTATGGTAGACACTTCCTGTGTGTACATTTGATTTGCCCCTTGCAGTCAGCAATGCCTTAGTGTGTTTTGTGAGGATTTTTCCTCTACTATGTCCATTTCCAAGATTATTGCTTAATATCCAAAGTTACCAAAGTATGCCCCATGCTATGACAAAAATCTCAGTTCTTCATTTTGGAGTTTTATAGGTATTAATTATTATGTAGAAGACCTTCATGAATTTAAAGCCTAAGTAAAAGCTTCATCAGCTAGTAGATACTAGAAAGAAGGAAAGAAGACCTGCAAGGTTGTTGAAATCCAATTTATGCTTCCTCGCTGCTGTTCACTGACTCATTTACACGCATAGCTTTCCTCCTACCCTTACAAGGTTCATATCTACTCACCTGTGAAAAACATCATAAATAAAGGTCTGTGAGATACAATAGAGTCTAGTCTGCATTAGCAAGTTAGAGGGGGTGCAATACGTACGGATTGCAATCTGGTTTTCCTTATCTTTCAGCACATACAACCAAAAGGTAACAGCTTAGGTCATGCTTAGGTACTTTTTCAGGTAGCTTCAAGAGTGCCTAAGCAGCTAGGGATATTTGTGTGCAGTCTCTTCATCAGTCACCACAACATACTGATGACTAGACTACGTAACATAAATATAAATAAATTCTAGTTTCTGTTCAAAAGACTAATTTTTGCCAAAGAACATGATACTACATTTTCCTTGCCACAAGAGGGAGCCATTTAAATTCTTGTCATTGAAAAGCAGTTTCACAAATAAAGACCAAAAAATAAGTATCTCAATACATGATCAGCCACATTGATGTCCTTTTGTACCATTCATTATAACTCCTTTAAAAGTAGGCATCTGGTTTCTAAGCACCAGATAATTTAATCTCATTCTAAATAATCCCAGCATATGTAGCAAGTACATTGTGGTTTTGTGTGTGAGCTGTCACGTACAGAATGCAGTGTGGCACAAATGCAGTGAAATTATGCTATTTTAAAATAGTTTTAACACTGCAGTTTAAGTGAAGGTCTGGTTCTTAACGAGTTGCCTTACAAAATTGCCAGCCACCTTCTCAGGTTAAGCTTCATATAATCCTCAGATCACACAGAGCCTCTATTCCTTGGGTTATTAGCTTCTGTAGAGCAGCTCCATGTTTTCAGGTTCAGAGGAGGACATGCCCTCCCTTCCATCAAAATAAGGATGAGCAGAAACTGTAGACCTATTCAATGTCAAAGAGAAGATTTTGCCTCCAAGGAGATTGCGAGCAAGTAGTGCTGCAGCAGACTGCAAAGACACACAGTGTCTCTGCTGAGTCACCACCTCACTGCTGCCTGTGCTGACAGGTTCTCCTGGATCCCTGCCAGCTCCCCTTGCAATTCTGTGGGGTAGGCTATAAACATCAGGATGAATGAAGGAAGAAAGCGCAGTGGGAGGAGGGAAAGTCATATCACTGGAAGAAAACTCATCAGGATACTGCAGGACATATTTCCTGAGAAATCTGGAGGTTTCAGGTTATTTTGTGTTGTGAATGTTTAAAACAGGATATGGGTGAAGATACACAGTAGTCTTGCTGTGAAGGACTTGAAGTTAGATATACATTTTAGTATAGTGGTTAATATTATTTTGGTATCGGTGCCGTGAGCCTTGCAATAGCTGCTCTTGATAAGAACGTAAACTTGCAGCTTGGTACTGTTGTAATTCATTGTTTTGAACTACCATTTATTTAGATCTGGCAGCTAGCAGTAGACTGATTTTAAGGTGGCAATAGTATTTTACTGCAGGTCAAAGTCTGCCTGTCTTCTCTGTTTTGAATATAGGCAAACCATTCTGATCACATAAATTAGTGCTTGGAACGCGGATCCCTACATCTACGCTGTTGTGCATTTAAATTGCTTGCAAGTCCTGTGATTGTACAGAGCTGCAATTGATGTAGGGCCATCGGCCATACCTGGCAGTTAAGTTCCACAGATAGCCATAGACATAAAATATTATAAGTTGCCTGGCTTGCTTGGAAGCACAGCTACGTGTGTTCAAAGCAGCAGCGAGGCACAGTTCAGCTGAATGTGTTATGCTGGAAAGTTAAGAGCCTTCCCACAAGAATCTACTCCTCTAAGGGGCTCCTAATGTGAATGCCTATCTGAAGAAGTGTTTCCCCACAACAAGAGTAAAACCACTGAGTTACTAGGTCTAATCCAATTTTATTTCTAGGAGGATAGTTTTCTGAGCCAGGCAATCTACTTACAATATTCATTTTCCCAGTTACATTCTTTTGTCATTTATGGGTATTGTGCTTCTCTTAATCTGTAACTCTTCACCTTAAAGCCTTCCCTACATATGTACAAAATATAGCATACAGGTAAGGAAGAGAAAACGTACAGAATATATAAAAATCACTTGATAAACATGCTTACCACCAAGACAAAACCTTCATACATTGGTTTACCATTAGTAATTTCTAAGACTGTCATGTGTTTCATGTTTACTTATATTTATACACACTACCTTCCAATCTTCAGTTTCAGAAAGCTGTTTTCATGAGATGGTTTCCTAACATACAGAGCAATTCACATTCTGCTGTCACCAGATGTTAGGGTGACAATCAATACAAATAATGAAACTGTGTGTATTCGCGAAGCATTGACTGATGACATTAACATTTCATCTAGTACATATATCTTGGTTTCCACCCTCAACAGGTAATGGGGTGAGGGGGTGGAAAATAGTGGCTCTGAGTCATTTGGGCTTAGACTACAGTGAGTCAGGAAGCAAGCAACTCAGTACAATTCCATCTCTCCCTTTTCTTCAGTCAAAAGCTGGATGAATTTATCATATTCCTATTATCTGGTCTGTAGAGACAGAGAATCACTGACTGTAACTGCCTGACTGGCAAGACTCCATTTTTATATTTTAGCAGCCTGAGAGGCAGTAGTTTATGTTGCCAGATAAACCACTCAAATAATAACTTCTGTATTCATTACGGCTGTGAGAGTCTCTAAATCTGAGGATTTAATGTAAGGTTTAGGGTGAACAGTCCAATTATATTTTGCAGCTTCTGTAAGAAACATTTTTTTCTTGCATTTTTCTGGGCACCCTGGCAACCACAAAACATTAAAAGAAACAAATCTGGGTTTAGCATAAATCTTAGAGGCAGCGCTAAAGTATAACACTGAGTTTGGAGCTGTGTTCATATTTAAGGCTCTTCCCTCAGACCCGCTCAGATATTTCCACTCCATATGGCTTCTAGTGGAACAGTACAGTAGATTTCTGCTGTAGATATCTCCTAGCTAGTAACACAAACCCTGGCATATTCTCACTGTGCTGTTCCCAGCTAACAGCTTCAGTGCCTAGAGCTGTGTAGCACTTCCACAGTCTGTTCCTAAATAAGTTAGCTTTCTGTCTATAAGCATGACTAATTACATCAGGCACAGCACTGCGCTGACACAGCTGTACTGTTTCAAGTTCTGAAACCAGTCGAGTACAATGCTCACCTGGGATTGCTATGCTGTGCCATTGCACAACATGGGTGACACCGACAACATACCCAACTCTGTTTTACATGATCCCATTTCCCATTCACCTGTCTTGATATTATAAGCCACCATAAACCAGTGCCACAGCAGGGAAATATGTCTAAAGCCTTTCCCCATGGCTCTAGCATATTCAAAGACAGTGGCTCCAAGGCAGGCTTACGCCCAGTGTCAGGAAACAACCCTCTTCTCATCAGGAGGGCTGTGGGAGAAGGTGGAGCCTGCCACCCCTCTTGGACACAGACCTGCTGAAGTCTTGGGTTTGCCAGCCCTTTCACATCAGGGCTGAATCTGCCCTTAGTGCTGTAACCTAACTGCTACAGATTCCACTGGGAAGCTGCAAATACAGTAGTTTAGAAGACCACAAGAAGAGCCTCACATGCTTCCTCGTATTTCTTACATAACTTCAATTCTCTAGGGCCCACAGCTTTTTTTCTTTTTTACAGATACATAAAATATAAGTAATTTAGAGAGCTGCAGTACCAACACTGAAATATGAAAATAGATTAATAGCCTCTAAAGACAGTAAAAGCTTCTTTCACAATAGGATTTTGTCTTTAGCATCATCACTATTTCCTGCAGAGGTTTTGTGAAGTTAAGCTTTGTCTTTGTTGGGATGTACTACTTTTCACAAGCCACTGAAACTGTATTTTGTCAACTACCCGTAGTACTACGCCAGCTTTGTAAGCCACCAACTTAATTACCAGCACAATACAAGTTTTAAGCATTTTTTTTTTTTTTTCTCCATAATATATTGGCAAAAGATACACAGGCTTTACCTCTTGTCTTGAAAGCTGATGTGGAACCCTTCCTAGGGACTCCTGAATTAATAATTAGTACCAGCTAACTAAGATGGCTTTAAAGATAGCTCCCCCTAAAAAAAACCCCACAACATCCCAAAGCAAGAAAAGAAAACATAAGAAAAGACCCCCAACCAAAGGGAAGAAAAAAAAAACAAAACAACCAAACAACCAAACAAAAAAACCAACAAAAAAAAACGCCACCAAAACCAGCCAGTCCCAAACACTACCATACAAAAAGCCAAGATCAGATATATTCTCATCCAGGTACTACACAGATACAAATCCCCCCATCCAGAGAGATCAGTTTTCGAGTTTAGAGGCCAACAGATGTCTTAAGTTTATCACCAACTCCACCCTTCACAGCAAACAGCAAAAAAAGAAGAATCTTCACATTGCATTTGTGAAGAATTACAGGGAAGCATATCTTTTTACTACCTTTGCTTCTTATTCTGTATTTATACCAAGAAAACTGTTTGATAATTAGCCTTCTCCATATTTTTTATAATATTTTCTAAGCTTAAGAACATTATATACAAAATAGATTCAGCACATAAGACATTTACATGTTGCCTTTAGAGCCACATTGCTACAGCTTAGCAGCTAACCCAGTTCTTACCACTCAACTTCCTCAGAGTTATTAAGTATTTTTTTCTATATTTCATAGACAAAGTAGACCAGAACTTGATCTGAACACAACCAAGCAAGTACCTCTCTTTACCAATCAGCAGTTGTTGCTTTCTCAGCAGAAAGATAAATACAATAGCTATTGTTAGACAAGCTCTCCATTCTTCTACTGCTCTCAAAGCAAAATAGAAAAACCTCTCTTATTAAATTACACATCCCAGCAGATTAAAAGAACAAAAAAAAACTGTAAATGAAAATTCTTACCATCGCAGGGCAAAAAAATTCCCAAGTACTACCAAAATCTGTGAGCTTATGGAAAAAACCGTGTAACAACTTATTACCAGGCTACAGCAAAGCTGTTAGGGCTTGTTCCCTTATGTAGATGTGTGCTTACCAAGGCATCAGCATTGGTTGATGAGTTGCAGGGTCTCAGCTGTACCTACTCCCTGGCCATTTAACCCTTGCATTTCTAGTTCCACTTTTCAGCAGATGTAACTGAAAAAGAGGAGGTTTAAGATTTTGGATTGTTTAGCAGGACATAGCTTAAGGAATTTGTCGTACTCCCAAAACCACAGTATAACTCATTGTAGCTGGTTTTTTTTTTAATGTGTAATTTCCATATTTTCCCCTTACTTATTCCAGTTTTTTTTTACTTACGCTCTCTCTCTTATGTTGCCTATTAGAAGAGATAACAAGTGTAAAATTTCCTCTGAGAAGGAAAAGGAGGAAACGAGGCATGGATCTCATCATAGAAAATGGACTCATTAATACGGCAGTTGCAAGTCTTTGCTTTTATTACAGTATCAAGGATGGCTTAAAAGAATAGCAATACTTCTTATATCAATTCTATCATTCAAATAATTCTGTGTAACTAGACAGAACTAATTAAGGAAAAGGAAAATACTGAAAAGCAGCGAATAGGATGGATGTTGCAAGTAGGGCTTGTGGAAACCCTTGTTGAACTACCACTAGTTGTGCTTTCACTATAATTGGACCATGGTGCATTAATAGTAAAGAAATAAATCTTGGATATTAAAAATACATGCTAAAACCTGCTTCTTTTTAATGCAAACTGTTTTAAAGTCTCAGTGTCTTCAGACTGTCTATCTACCCATTTAAGCACCTAAATACACCATTTAAGCATTACTGATTTTTTCAAATTGGTAGCTGTTAGTGCTCAGTTTCTATCTTCGTTCATGTATAAACCCATCATGGTGCTGATGCAGGCTACAGCATGGAATTCAAGCTAAAATGTCAAAACATCCTAAAATCAAATTCCTTTTTGCTAGAAAAGTTTGTATCTCTGATACCGTCTGCAAGGTTCTGGGAACTGAACTGTAGGTTCAATACGTCTCTCAAGATTGAACCTCTGTGAGTAAACTCATCACGTTGTGGGTTTTGCAGCACAGTTTGCAGTTCCAGCAATATAATATGCATGAATTTTAAAATAAAATCAAACTGCAGTATATAGCAAAATTAATTTTAAAATCCTTGCAAAATCATTGACTCCATCTCTTGTCTTTATTTCATCATGTCCTGGTTCTGGCCAGGACAGAGTTAATTTTCACTTGCACTGAAACTGGAGCTAGTAGCTCCTGTGTCTGGGGGACACAGCAGGGATAGTTTACTGATTGGCCAACAGGTGGGACAGTTTACCCAAACTGGCCAAAGAGCTGTCCTATCCCTTGTGACTTCATGCTCAGTGTATCGGTGAGGAGGGTAGTGAGGGGAAGTTCTTGCTACTTGGGAGGGAGCTGGGCATCAGGATCTGCTGTGAGCTCTTGTACTGTAAATTATGTGCTTCAGTTTTTTCTGTTATTGGGTTTTGTTTGTTTTCCATCTGTTTTATTTTCTTCTGTTATTCTCTTAAACTTTTTTCTGAATCTGCGAGTTTTGTCTTCTTTTCTTTACTAATTCTCCTCCCTCTCCCACTGGAGGGTGGGGGCAGTGAGTGAGAGACTGTGTAGCTTGGTCCTGAGCAGGGCTAAACTATGACACGTCATCAGGTGTAACTCTTGCAGAAGTCAACATTTTACAAGGACAGTTTTTATGATTTTCAAAAAAAAATTAAACATGGTTATTTTTCTTTTTTTTTTTTTTTTTTTTTCTTTTAAATTTGTT
>WHYT01013263.1:18321-95448 GCA_009806455.1 Tetrax tetrax
AATAACTCAGTCCTGAACCATGGTGCCTCCTAACAGAATTCAAATGCTGAGATTGTTTTCTGCTGGCTTGGTGTAGTATTTTACTGAAAGACTTCCATGACCTTACTTCCTTGACCATCATCAAAACACTTCTGTGATCAGACAAGGAAGGGGTGTCCTCTGGAATGGTAAACTAAATAGCATAATTCATGCGTTAAATAAGTTGAAACTAGTGATTTCCAAAGCTTGTGGTAAAATGTGAACTGTGAAAAGTATGCATAAATGTATTGTGGACACAGGATAGAAAGTTATTAAAGGCTTTGAGCAATTGAAGAAGTTACATAGAAGGACTTAAGTGCATATGAAAAAGAAATAATTCCAAATGTGTTACTGCCATATCTGGAAATATTCAGGCATAGGGATATTCTAGGGCCAATGTTCATGTCCATGCAATGTCATAATACATCTCAGGAAGATATTTGAATAGTGATTGTTAATTCTAGCATTTTTTAAAACATCATTATATACTTTATTGTACATGAGTGTCATGTTATGATCAGTGATTATTTTAATTGTCTAAGAAAGAATGTAGGCACTTGTAGTTTTAGGAGGTTCTGGCAAGACCCATTGTTGTGTTAGCTAGCATTAAGCCGTGGAATGAAATAGGCTTCAGTTTTTGTCAAATGCTATGGTTATATGTAACTGTGGAATAACATCTCAGAAACCTTATAGGAAGTCATTTGCTGTCTGTCTTGTTAAAGAAAAGGTCAAGAGTATTTTTTTCTTTCAAAGAGAAAGACTGGTCCAATGAGGCTGGTTTCCTAAGGAAAATTTGCAGATCAATCTTCTTACTAGTATATGGACCTTTTTACTAGGACAGCGATATTTACTGTTGTGGTGTAAGTTCTGATTAACATGTCAATTAGGCTGATAACAGAAGAATCCAAAGGACAGTGATGGAGCTGAGAAGACTGCAGTGTATTATTTCCTAAGTAAGTCAAAACCAAGGAGGACATAGAGATTTAGGCTTGCAGTTCAGATGGGAGTTGGAGGTAGAGCAAAGTACCAGATTAAAACTCATCTTCCTCATTAAAGCATTCGGAAGATTGCCCTGAGGGTGTCCTGGCTGCTAAGAGCTCTGTGGTAGCTGGTGCAGCCCAGCACTGCATAGCGATTCTTGAAAAGCAAGAAAATGTGGAATGGGCACTCCATGAAAGCTTGCCATTTACATGAAGTTTTGTCTCAGTATTTCTTTGAATTTGGCCCCATAAAGCAGGCATAGACTTCTGTGCAAAGCAGGCTTCGTGCTCTGTCAGTTGTGTGAGAGTTGAGCATCTGCTAGAGGCGTAAGAAAATGACTTAAAATTTGCTGTATACTCTGTAACAAGCTAATATTTAACTTTGCTGTTGTTCTCGCTCATATTCACCATGAGTATATTAGCTTTGCTTTCTGATAAGACTAATATATTTTTCCTCCTCTCCACCCCCCTAAATGTATATTTTCAAAACATTTAAGTTGACAATCTATGTAAAATAGTTTTGAGTTTACTTTGCTTTGGAGGGGTGGGGGGGAATTAAAAATCCAGAATGAGTCAACTAAGCCAGAAGAAATATAATTTCAAGTAGACAGGATTATTACACAGTTATTATGGTCTGTACATACACTTGAAAACAGCTATGAAGCACAACAGTGGACATTTGTTGTTGTCACCCTGCAGTTGATGACACGCTCATCATACTAGCAATTGTATGTGCAGTATGGTATTGATAATCAAGTGGTTTTTGCAGTATGAGAGAAACCCCAAAATGTTCACAAAATGCAGAGTTTTGATATGAGAGAAATTAAGAATTGTAATAATTAATGACGTCACTATTTTTTTTCTTGAAAATAAAGCATGATGATTTAACCACAAGGCTGCAAATGGTAATAGGAGGCAAGCAGTTAAATTTCTATAAATTGGAGCATTAACCTCTTAGAATTTCATCTTTTCTAAAGCAACTGAAATACTGTATGATATGGCAGCATTTCTGACTAATAATAGTACTTATCAGTGATTCTTAAATCAGTCTATTATCACAAGATTAATTAGTGTCATTTTATTCTTCTTTAATTAAGTAAGCAATTTGTAGCTAATTGCTAACTCCTTATGTTTCTCAGAAGTCCTTCCCCAGGATATTTTTTGCTTTCTGCCTGTTTGATATTGCCTTTAATGGGTTGCAGCACAGCTGTTGAATGAGTCTACATGCTTTTTGGAAGAAGTCGGTAAATGGCGTGGTGTCTGGCACCTCTTATACGCATGTAGTCAGTGCGTGTAATCTTATTGCCATGTGGTTAATTCATTTCATCTCTCATATTCAGTCCTGAATTTTGGATTTCACGGAACTGTTCCACAAGTGAAAAGTGGATTACACTTTGCAGGAGGCTTAGTCCAGTAGGGAATACAACATGTGGCTAATGAAGCTGGGAATCCATTGTGAGTATCCCGACAGAGTAGGTAGAATAAGATGGAAAGTGAAAGTTCATTGCATCTAGCTTTGAACTGAAATGTGTCCTTTAAAAGAACGACTTTACTTGGGGTCAATCATGAGCAAAGAAAGTTGTCATGGAAACCTCAAGGGGATAATTACCATCCTGGCACAGCAATAAGGCTCTGGAGATGGTGTAATCATGTGGCCATTTGTTCTGGAAGACTTGGGCTTCTGTCTAGTACAAGAGTATGGAATTAGTTGATGAAAGGAAGGCTGCTTTAGTAGGATCCAATAATGAGATATAAACATTTTTTTCTTGTCTATCAAAGACAATTACTGCATGGCACTTTGATTTATTCAATGATAAAAATATTCTAAAGCTGTTTAGAGGAGCCCAAGTGTGGAAGCTAAAGGAGGTTTTGTTCCGGAAGTTAGTTTTGTGCCAAGTTCTCGTCCTTTCCACATTGTCTACACTTTTGCTGTAATTATCACGACCACGTTCTTTCCTGTTAGATTGAGTATCTCTGTATTACGCTGCATTACACACGTGACCAAAGTGCCAATTACACCACTTGAGATAAATATCATCCTGTACAAAAAGAATATGCATAATTAGTCTTGTTTAATTTGAGTATTTCACAGTGTAAGTGCAAAGGGCTAAAATAATCACGCAATTGTAGTTGGAAATGTTTAAAAAGTGCTTCAAGTACTTTTGTGAAATAGATGATTGGAAAGTATATGAAGTCCTCTGAATCATACTATTCTGGTTATCCAGGAATCCAGAATACAAGCTGCACATATGTCTTCGATGTAGTTTTTGGAGCAGTTTCCTAAATTCATCATGTTTTCATGTAGTTACTACAACAGAAAGAAGATGGGAACTAAAAAGAAATGGCAAGGTTGTTTGCTAACTTGATACTAGAACTCTGAATCTCTCCAGGGTCATGTCTTGCCCCCTAAAGGTACGTAAGGTAGCCTTTCAAAACTGCCCACTTATTTACACTGACACCATGTTGAAAACAGTTGTGTCTTAGATTATAGATATCACTTGTAGAATGGTTAAAAATAAAATTGCAATTCAAACTGGCTCCTTCAGAGTTTCAAAACTGTCATGAAAGCAATCTGTTCACACAGGACTGCTATGCATCAGGGCTGGAAGCAGTCAGGATGTGAATAAGGGTGCTATTGAACAGCACAACGCATCCTCTGTCATATGACACGGAGAGCACGTCCATCTGTGCAGAGCAAATGGGGTTGAACAGGAACTGTAGGTTCTTTATGTGCCCCCTGGTAAATCTGTCGTTCCTTCTGGAAGCAGAAATACTAAAAATATAGGTATATAAAGCATCCTTTCAAAAGGATGGTCTCCCCTTTTTGGTCTGCAAAGGTAATGCTTATTATGCAATTTTGGTTAAATATCTGCATGCATGGGGCACATCAGTGGATCCAGTGAAGTGGTTGATACTCTGTGAAACTCCCTAAATATAATTCCTCTAAGCAGATATTAACTTAGTGGGAAAATGATGTGCGAAGAGAAAACACTAGCATGGAGGATGAGTTTTGCACAGGTGTTGGCGCAGAGTGAGGAGAGGGTCTGTGTTTAGTTCCCTAAATAATTTTTGTGCAGAGGAAACTGATCCATAAGACAACCTGTGTGAAGGCAGGGTGCAAAGTAACTCTACAACCAGAAACCCAGCCAAGTTATCTGTATTTTGAGAACAGAGGTCTGTGTACGAATATGTTTTCTCTCTGAAGAGCACAGGTAGTCTAACTCGGTGTCTAAAGTGTCTGTAAGACCGCTTATATATTTACAGAATCAAATGGAAATTTAAGATTTGACTTCACCTATAGATGGATTGCATTCCTGTTGTTTGCCCCTTAACTCAGAATCAATTTAGAGTCTATTTTGTGTTATCCTTATTCAAAAACATGCCCCTTGGAGGACAAAACAGTTTGTGAGGTTGTATCATTACTCTCATCAGAGCCTTAAAAATAGCAGTTTGATACAGTATTTAGTGCTGAATATGAAGGGGTTAGGTGTTAGAATGGATGATTGTGTCAGATTAAAAATTGTTTAAAGGCTACTTTGTTATCTGAATGAGGTAAAAGCAAGTATGTGTCCTGTATAAATTGTGGTAACAGCCCAGCAGTGAGGTAAATGTCCCTCAAGACAGATCCAGCTAGTGAATGATTCACTAATGTGAGGAGGATAGCAGTTCACAATAATACAATGACTAAAACATTACTGTGGAATCCCATACTGCTGTTTCTACAACAAATTCTGCACTGCCTTATGTCTAAAGAAGACTGTCCTTTTGGAACATCGTTCTTCTGTCTATATTCACTTTTGTGTTTCACCTTAGGGATATCCTTACTTTGTTTTGCAAGAAAATACCACCTACAAAGGTGACCTGAGACAATCTCATATCTTTTTGCAAACTGAGCAAGAATTATTTTTTCGAAGTGTTGGAACAAACTGAAGAAAACATGTAATTTGAGTGTACATCTTAAACATTTTTGTCATGATGCTTCTGGATAAACCAAGTCAAAACAATTTGGGTAATAAGAAAGAAATGCTTAAAGTGTTTTTCACACTCTTAAGTCCTAGACTGCAGATTGTCAGTGTATTGCAAGAAGTCAGATGCTGTCTTATAGAGATCAGGATTTTATTTTACTTATGTTATATTTACAATGTTTTCAACAAAAAGTTATGATGAGCAGGGAATTTTAAAAAAGTCTCATAAGTGATTGTTCAGTTGTCCAAAAGGTTTATGTACTTGTGTATTATTTATCAGTATTTGTGTAGAGGGAATCCTTTTTGTTTACTTGTGTCTGGCGAAACTCGATTGGATTTGTAAAAACTCACATTGGTCTCTGCTGGCATATAATAACTGAATAGCATTTGGATAAATCAAAATTTTATTTGAGGTTAACCAACATTTTTTAACTCTCTTAGTTTCTGGTGAACATTACTTGAGAAAGAGATGTCATCTTGGCTCATGGAGTTAGATACAGGGATGACAAAGCTCTGCAAGAGTTCATGCTGGAGAAACATGTCTCAAGGAGAGAAACAGTTTGCTTCATATTTGTTAAACTCTCTATCAATGGGGAAGGTAACTACAAAAAGCTGTGACTTTGTTCAGTTTTGAAATATAATATACTGTCATATGTGAAATACGATATTCATCTCACAGAGGCTAGCTGTCACTAAACTACATTCATACAATTAGATCAGCTCTGAATTATGATGTACAGATGAAAGATTCTGCCATTATCAATATCCAGAAAAAGCATTTATAAAATTTTATTCTTTCTGCAGCAATTACCGAAGGGTGGCCTCTGAATTAGATATTGACAATGGACTTTGCTAGCAATGCAGCTATGGGCTTTGGCATTTTGGTATCTGAGGTGTGAATATTCTGAGATTCAGTCAAGGTCTAAGGCATTGATGAATATTCATAAATATTAATCTAAATACTTCCCCAAAAGTAGAATAGTGGAAGGAAATTGATGCTTCTTTTGCAGCTTGTACTGTTCTGTGCTAGTTCTTACCACTTCCAAATTGTAGAAATAAATGTTGACTCCAGTACCAGTAAAAATAATCAGGCTTGGCTGTCTTGGGTGCTAGCAGTCGAATCCTCTTTTGATAGACTGCAGTTAACGGACTGTTTGCAATACACCTGGTGTGTACCAGCTGAAAAATAGATCTTATGCAAGGTTGAAAGTATGATGAAAATATGTGTTGTTACAATAACAGTAGGTAAAATAGCACTTTTAAAATTGACTTCATATGAGCTACAGCTTCTTATCTTCCTCTTTTCCTTTCAGTCCCTTTTGTACTTGATTACTTTTACAGTGCCAAGATCTGTATGACAGTCAATGTCCCTTTCTGTCTGCAAACCAGATTCTGTGGCTACCAGCATATGAAATAAATTGTTTGATTAGTCCAAATGCCTTTGGATCCCTGATCTGAATTACCTTTGCCCATTTATATTTGGTCATCTGAAAGCAGCCTGTGAAATTGTGTCTTTCTGAATCTGTTGGTAACATACTGTTGCCACTCTATCACCATTCCCTTCTGCTACGATGGCTCGCAGTATAACCGGCATTTCATGGATCCTTGGGATTCTCAACCTGAATCCCAGGTCTTGGCAGTTCTGACTATACTGATCAATTGCTCTTTTTAGACTCTCATAGAATTAGTAGCTGCTACAAAACCACCAGTTCTAGGTATTTGGTTTATTGGTATATTTTGGGAAGTGATACTTTTTAGTCTTCTGTGTTTATCATTTTACTGTGACAAAAATGTTTGCATTCCTTTTATATAGCAATACTGGGACAGTCAGGAGAAAGTCCTCTGGATTCACTTCCGTGACACACCAATAAATTTTTTTCAGCATTACCTATTACTGTGCATTTGCTCCAGCCACAGAAAGAATATGTGTCTTATATATGCAATAATATATATGAAATAAAGTTTATATTTGAGTGAGAAATGCCCATATAGGTATCCAAAATACTGCAATAGCATTTATCATAAACACCAATTTTCCTTACTTTTGCATGATTAGGAAATGCTCCCGAAGTCAGACGGCCAGATTAAACACGGTCCCTTCCAGACCGTGTGCTTAAGTGTCTTCCTCTTTGAAAACAATACACATGCAAGGAATAATGCATATGCTGATGTAGAACCAGGTACATGTGCCTGTATCCAGGAAATAACAAATGATTTCAGATCCCACCATATAGACAGAACCACAAAGGCCAGATCAGATTTAGATTCATTAAAAACGTATTCTGCATCTGTAATGGATTATCTGTAGGAAAGCATTTTCCTCAAATAATTATTATATATTTTTTAAATTCATAAATAAAGGTTAAACTGAAATAATTTTATTTGTAAAAAATGTTCTGGCAATACACGGAAATTAGACTAATTCCATTCACCTTTTCATTCCTTCTTTCCTGATGTTGAAAAGGATGGATTATTTTCATCAGTAAAGATTGTAAAAGATGCTGGTGAAGCCTAGCAAACCACCTTTGAATTTACAAAGACAGTGTCTTAATTCTGTTGTCGTGCTGGACTGTTACTGCCAGGATAGCATTTTTGATGTCATCTAACTTTCTGTGCAGTAAACCAATTGGGTGCTGTTTTTCTGTAACTTTTCCCACTTTCATGCTGCTGAGTGGCAAAAAGGAAAGCTAATAACTATGGACATTTGCAAATGCCTATTTTGGAGTGTTCAGTTCATGAATTCTGTCCTGTAATTCAGTTCAAATTGCAGGGCTAGAAAGATTCTGCCTTTGCACCAAGCTTACATATTAATTTCAAAGTGAGTTACTGTTATTCTGTGTGTCGGCAGGGACTGACAGGAGAGGAAGGAAGGAGAAAGAAAACTTTGTTGTGAACTCTGAGTTCTTGCCGTAAAAACAGAAATGTCAATGCTGATCATTCTGCTATAATTGCAATACCACTTCTCCACCCTGTAGAAAGATGTTATTCAAGCAGTTTCAGTGCATGGCTCTCTCTCCTGTCTTCCAAAGGCTCTGCTCATGTCAATCTGTAGACCGTGATAACCAGTCTCCTCAAATAGTTACTTTGCTGTGTGAAATACTCGTGTGCTTACACATGCACTGCATCCTGTCCCGGAAGAACAAGGGGCAAATTATTAATTTCCACCAAAGAACAACTGAAGTTGTCTTTCAGTTTTTCCTTGAATGGAAAATATGAATTATCCAATTACCATTTCAAATATATTTATTTTTAAGGAAAGAGCGTTTTTAATGACAAAGCTATGAAAAGCATTTTAAACCATTGCATAAAAGATTGATCTGTTTAAGCAGCTGTAAAGGTCTTCCTTCAGTACTGCAGTGTTAGGTGAACTCTCTTGTATCTAAGGGTTTTTAAAAATTTTTCTTAAAATGTCTTTTCTTCAAAACTCTGCTACCAATTTTCCAACCCTTTTTTTGCTAGGGTCCCTTAGGAAACCACACTTTCTGGCTTCCCCTACTATCATAGGCTGATATTTTTTCTTTCTGTTAATAATGCTTCAGTATCTCTTTCTTATCCATTAGCAAGATGACAATTATAAAAGAAATAAATAATTTTGCTAATGTTGAATTTACACAAACATCATTCTAACTCTATCTAATTCCATCTGCTGGATTGTTACAATAGTCAGGATAGTATTTCTGATTTAATTTCATTTTAGATTAGACCAATGCTGAGATGGACAGTACTATCATAGGCTCTCAAGGAATCATAAATAGTATTTCAGAGAATTTAAGCACAAATACGTTTGATCGAAAATAACCACTTTTCCTCCTCCAATACGGTGCTGAGTTTGAAAGTAGATGAATGCAATTTCTTTTGTCTTTTTTGTAGTACACAAAGGAATGTGCTAATAAAAGAACATTTTGCTTTGTGACAGACATTTACATATGTTCTGTTTTTCCTTCTCATAACTATTAATTTGCAGCATTATAGGACAATTTGGGCCTTTGGAACGGTGATTTCTTTTAGGCAATAACTGACTTTGTAGCTTTCTAGATGAGCAAATGCCTTACATTTAAATAATTTGAACTTTATCAAGGGTATTTTGTTTGGTTTTCCTGACTTTAAATATTAAATGTTTTAATTCGTGTTTTATGTTTATAAAAGTTTAACCTCCTTCATAAACTCACTTTGCTTTATATGAAAGTAGAAGTCTTCTGCATATTACAGAATTCTGAAGACTTTCCAGTTAACATAGAAAAAGGCGAATATTGGAAAAGGAACAGTAAAATAACAGGCTTTTTTTTTAGAGAAAATAGCTTGAAAACTCCTTTATTTTTTTTTTCCAATTTGTTAAAACTTTTACAAGTTATATAAGAAATAATTCTTATATAAATTAACTGTTGTTTTATACACACATATACATGTTGCACAGCAGCTTTCCTATATGGTAGGGTATCTATACATTACCTGTCAACATAGATGATTGTTATAGGTATATTCTTCATGGTTATCTTTCTGTGTTTGTGCTTTGTGACATGTATTACATATGCATAGGTACTGTTTTCTAAATTATTGAAATGTAGAACTTTTAAAGCTTCAAAGGGCTGTTCTTTTATTCCAAGGAATCTTTGTTCTCCTAGTTACTATTAGAATAAATCAGTTATTTGCGTGAAGATGAGGAGACTGGTAGAGTCTGAAAGCAGTGCTGCAGGATTGCCGCTCTATTATTTTGTTTTATATCAGCTATTTTGAAGCCTTTGATATAGTTAGTCACAGTCTATGTTACAAAGGAGAGAACATACAAAGTGATTTAGATGATAGCAGATACAGTTTGCTTTTTCCAAACAAGTATAGATACCTAAGTAATGTTTGCTCCTTCTACTCTCACCACAAATGGGAACTGTTCCCATGTTTTTGTTTTGTATAACCTAGCTATAGAAAACAGTCACTGATTAAATGTAATGTATTTATTCAATAAGGGAATTTGAAATAGGCTCAGACTTCTGCATGGGGGAAAAAATCAAGTGTTAAATGTCGACTAGTAAGAAGTTGAGCGAAGGGATTTTTACCCCTTCTACTCAGTTAGTTGCCCAGTCAAGTGAAGTTATAGGAGTGGCACAGCTCTTTGCTTCATGGCTACACCTATTGTCATGCCAAGCATAGTCCATAATTTCTTCTGTAAGGTGTAAGCATACGCATATGTGGGTTGAAACGTTGGGTAGTAATAGGTGAATATAGGAAAGAGGACTGAACTCATCTCTGGGTTGCTAAGTGTAGCCTCTAACTGTTTTCAGAAGTCAGAACATATTAAAGTCTACTTCATGAACAGCTTAAGATGCATTTTGAAGTGAGTCATATTTCTAACACCTATTACTTAAGGTTTTCCTCCTCCCCTTCTTAAATGTTATCACAGAGGTGCTGCCACTGTTGCTGATGTCCGGCGATGGGTCTGCCTTGGAGCCAGCTGGCATTGGCTCTATTGGACGTAGGGGAACCTTCCAGCAGCTTCTCATAAAAGCCACCCTGTAACACCCTCACTACCAAAATCTTGCCATGCTAACCCAATACAGATGTGCTGTCATAATTGACTTAATTTTCTTTTTCCCGGGGTAAGTGGGCCAGTCTCTTAAAATCTTCCCTCAGAAGACAGTGAATCTCTCAGTTCCTTAGATTATGCTGGAAGACTTCTCTGCATCTAGTCCAGTTTGAATGGATCTCTTATTAACAGAAATGATTGAAAGTGTAGACTGCATTCATGTTGCAACATCAAAAGTGCTTTATACAATGGGGTTTATACTTCCTTTTCTTTGCTGGAAATAGTTTTCCTGATGCATCGTAGGATTTCAGTTGCCTTTTTCACAGCTGTATCAAATGGGTGTCTTGGGTGTCCTGTGGCCATCCTTTTCCTATATTGCTTCCAGTTGTCTCTATTTCATAGCAGCCCTCAAGTGTGTAACATTGTAATTTGTAGTGTTAAAATTTAATTCAGTTTGTGTTACTTTAGTCCTCAAGGTCATACAGAATGCTCCAGAATATCATACACAGACTGATGCTGCTTCCCAGCTTCTAACAATAGCAAACATCAATTAGTAAGTGTATTTTTTTTTTATGTCCAGGTCATCAATGAAAATATTAAAACAAGACTTAACCTAAAATGGATCCTTGAAGACATCCTTTAATAATTGCCCCTCATTCAAGTAGTTCCACTTTCAGTACAAATCTCTGTGTTTCATTTAGCCTGTTTCTTGCCTACCTTACATTTCTTGTGCTCATTTCCTCCCTCACGTCTAACTAATATTCCATGCAGAGCAAGTCAGTGTTTGAAGGTAATTGTGTTCCTTTGGAGGCATGCGCTTATCTTTTCAATACTTTTCTGAAGTCCAGATGTAATCTTTTCAATTTCCCTTGGTTTTATTTAAAATATTGTAAGATTTTTATGGAAAAAAAAAAACAACAACAACCTGTCAAAATAATATTTTGATAGAGGCTAGGGAGGCAGCTGATAGATCCTTTTCTCTATGTATGTATTTATCAGAGTGGATATATGGGTACAGGGAAGGATGAGGACAGGTTTCCCTGTTAGAATTATTGGTATGTTATTTGGGCTCTGAGTTTTAGCAGCTGCAGTCACATGTCTGTGCAGCTGCCTTCATCACCACCAGATTTGCATAGCATCTACACCTTGTTTTCTCAACATCATGATTTAGGAAAATCATTCTGCTTGCGTGGCATAGCTTTGAATTATTGAAAATAGAGTAATTTCTCTCTTGGAATCTCTCCTCTTTCCAAATTTTTATGTTGGATCACCTAAAGCCTTAAACATTTTATTTAATAGGGCTGTAGGTGTAAGAAATGTTTTAATGTTGCTCCATTTCTCAATCTATGATAGCTGCCATAATTCTGTGATACTCAAGCTCAGTCATGCACGAAGTTTTATTAGTTTCCCTCTGCGTAATGTGGGACTGTCTACAAGTGAAGGTGCCAGCTGTGATTGGCCTGATCTCAGGAGAATGTTCATAATTAGATAGTAAAATTTTTTGTGGCTTGTGCTCATCTGAAAGAACATCTGTCCAGTATAAGGTAGTAATCTGACATCATGGTAGGCAGCAATCCAGTGGTGTCTCTGTTCTTACCATATGCATCGGTCTTTCACTTGACTTACTTTCATACAGCTTATGTGAATTACCCTGTTCCCATTCTGTGGGGACCATTTTTTTCTTTAATCAGATGGTACTTCCTAAGTCTGATCACCATGTCCCTCCTTGAAAAGATAAATCATTTACATATAACATGATACTGTACTGGAAAGGTCTTTTCTATTTCATCTATATGCAGTAGCAAACCTCTGCTTTTCAAATGGAGATTGAGAGAGGATCCTATGAACTACTGCAAACCTACAAATGCTCCTGGTAGCAGTAAGAGCTGGCACCATTCAGTAACATTCTTGGATTCTAAAAGCTAAGGTTAATGGGAAGCTTGTGCTTCTGAGAAATTTTATTGACCAGCTCTTGGAACCATCCAGACCACCAGCATGGATCCTATAAGAACCTTTTCCCCCATAGGAGAAAACCCCCTATCCTAAAATGGAAGCACTGTGGTATCCATTCACTTTCAGCATTTCTTTCTTTCTGTCTTAATGTAATCAATCTTATTGAAGAGCTTTATTTTACATTTTCATCTCAGATAAAGTCTTTAAGAGCTACTGATAATGTGTATAACCTTTGCCAGCACCAAGATTTGGACTAAAAATTAGCAGGAAAAGGCAAGAGCTGAAATTAGGCTAGAAACAAAGTTAATGTTTTTACCAGAGAGTGTAATTAGCCATAGAGCAGCTTCTGGAAGGAGTAGCTGATCCATGGTCATTAAAATGTCAAAGACTTACTGTGTTTTTGTTTGTTTCCTTGTGCTTAATATGAGCCATATGGCAATGAACAATACTTCATTTTGAGTATCCAAGAAGAGGAATTCTTATTAACAAAGGCTTTATAGTAGCATGTGTGAAAGAGGTCTTTCATTATATTTGTAGGGTTAATTTATATGGAGTAATGTTTGGTCTCAGTTAATCCATCTGTCTAATATTTTAACGAAACTTTGAGCCAGATGTCAATGTAGTAGGAGTTGCCTATTTTATCTGTTGATTTTCAGTAAAATATTGAGGAGTGAAAAACTGAAAACCTAAGTAACAAAGGGGAATTACAGTGATCATCATTGATTTCAACAGGGTCAAAATTTTATGGAGCATTTATATGTTCAGCAACTGAAGTAGTGAAATATAAATAAAGTGAAATATAAATAAAATTTAAGGTTACCTTTGTGCATGTAACAGAGGCAGTTATTGTAAAACCTGCAATTCTATCATATATTGCAGGTCATAGTGTCTTCTAATACATCGGCAAAAGAAAACTCCAAACAAAAACCCAGCCTTTGTAAAATATGAATTGCATGTCAGCTTCCTTCCTAGTTAATGATAGTCACAAAGCTGGTCCCAAATCTGTCGTTGCTAAACGAACACTAAATTGATACTGGTCATTCTGTTTATTGTTCCCTAGTGTGGTCATCGCTATTTTTAGCCCTTTGACTAGTAATGTCCAGCAGACATTAATCTATGCTCATTACATGCAAATTTTAACTGCATCTTGAATCTTTGAATTGGTTGCTGCTCATAAAGGAACATAGACTTAGTTTATCAGGATACTACTAGACCTTAATGGTCCTGACCAGCTTCACCTTGGGCCTCTGTGTACACCCCTGCCCATGGGCCCAGGAGCCTGATTTCAGCTCAGCCCAGGGCCTTCAATCCCCACCTGAGCTGTGGCAGAGGACTGCTGGTCTTTAACACAGCCACAGCTTTGTCCTGCCTGGCCATGGGCTGTGTTGATCAAAACCCTAAACTGAAGACTGATTTCCTGGCTTGACCTCAGCCCTGCCTTGTCACCATGAATCTGCCTGGTGATCTGGACTCTTAATTGAGTCTGGCTGCCATCTCTGGGTCTGTTCTGCCCTGTTCACCTTGCCTGGAAACTGTGGGACTGGACCCCGGCAGCAAGACGCCTGCCCCACGGGCTCGGCATCATGCTAGGCTCCTACCTTCCCATCCCTGAGGGAGCGGCTGGCCCTCACTGTACACTGCTGTAACTGTCTACTGAAAGAGTTAGAAAAGCTTAGATTCAGCTCCTATTCTATTTGACAAAGGGATGTTGCTTATGGGTGTTGGGATTGTGGGTTGAGTCAGTCTGTGAAATACTGAAAGAAATCTGAGTCAGAGTCAGCCTTAGTTGGATTCTGGTCACTAAAATGATGATATTCAGTGGTTACATGCATGAGTCTAAGGTTAAGTTGTTACAGAGCTGTACTTGGTCATGTGTATTAGAATATTGAACCTCTTTGGCACTGTGTTTAGCAAACTTATGGGTAATATTCTGACCTATTGCTAAACAAGAGGCTTTTATCAGGTCATCATTTGTTCACTTCAGAATAGTTAGGTATCGCATGACGTAACTATCCCAGGTGGCTGGCTGGGCAATTCCTGCATTCCTGATTTACCGAATCTTTAAAATTTCACTGCTGTCAGACCCTTGAATGCACTTCTGTCTGGATAACATTTTGGTTTCTGTGGCTTTCAGAGAAATCTAACTTTTAGTTATTCTGCACCACATTCATAACCCTCCCCCTCCTCCTTATTATGTGTATAACATTTTTTTTCTTTGGACTATTACATCTAGCAGTACATGACTCATGGCCCATTGCAGCTCAGTAAAATGTCACTGTTATGAATATATTGCACAATGAGCCTGCCCTGCACATCTTTGCAATATTTATTATTCAGCTCTTGCTGGAATCAATGGAAAGATTCCCGTTAGGCTGCAAAGACATTTGGAGCAGGTCTGAGTTTGCCTTTAGTGTGCCTGACTAAAAAAGGCATATTTCTAGACAGGGTAGCCATCTCTTTTATAACTTTAATGTAGCCACTAAAATGATTGAAAATTGACTAAAATGCAAGTTTCAGCATACTCTAGTTGCAAGCCTACATACCCAGGGCCTCTGAGGAGCTCATAGGTTTTCCCATGGGCTAACAACCAGTTGCATTAAGAACACCTAATCTGCTTCTTCTTGAACAGGAAGTCTTTAGCAGACACCCACTGTGATGTTGCCCATCATGGTCTGCCCGCTAATCCTAACCTGCAAATTCTCAACTGGCTCATGTCCATCCTTAGCCAGAGCACCATGCGTTCCCACTGCTGCCTCACATAAAGGGCAAATCTCTTCTCCTTACATTGCCAATCTCTCCTTCCTAAAGAGCCTCCTTTCTTCCAAATCTTGCTTTAACCCTCATTAACAGTATTTCATTCCCGTTGTCTGTAGTTTTGCCTGCCTTGAGCTCTTTTGCCTGTTTACACATTCCTCCCTAGGTCCACTATTACTTTTCTCCATATTTCCTTGTCCCCATTTTTATCTGTCTCCCTGTCTATCTTCCTCTGTCCTCTCTTCCCTTTTTTACCACTGTGACTTTTTTTCTTCACATCGGTAGTTATCTGGGGCAGTGGAAGACCCACACCTCAACAGATAAGCTGTAATGGTGTTCCCTGAGACCCTCGGAAGTTGTACTTTTTCCTCTATTGTCTTCCATGGCCCTCAAGACTCACTTTTTTTGTAAGGTAATCCTCTTGAAACAAAACCTGTCTGTTTTCTTATAGTCTCAGAGCATTGTTATTACTTACATTGCTAAGTGAAATTGTGAAGACACTGCTGCTTTCTTAGGAAAAATCAGGATGTATTATACCAGCCAGGATAATCTGTGATGTGTTAGTATGAGTGGGATCTAAAATAAAGGTGTGCTCTGAGCTTGGTTTTCATGGAGTTCTGTTTCTTCTGTATTTTTGCACCCAGCCTGACCACCATATATACAGTCAAAGAAATCACATATGCAATTTGTCTTGTGCAATGTGATAAAAAAGTACCTTTTTAAGGGCATCAAGTTAACTTCATATGATGGCACTGACCCATGCCATTCTGTGTGGGCTCACTCATTTGGCAGAGCTCCACAATAGCTGTGATATCCCAGCAGGTTTTTTGCCTGATATCACAGCAAAACAGGAAATCACTGGCTCCATTTCAAAGCGAGGGAAAGACAATGACATGGAAAACTAGCTTAACATGATTTACGAGACAAATAAGCAAATGGTTGGAGCAGCTACCATACACATTTAACCCATTTTTAAAAGTTTGCTTCTACTTTTGAAACAGTAAAACTGAGTCATTTTGCTCTTCATGCTATCTTTTTGGTCTGAGGTGCCTAATTTCTACTGTAGGAGGTGCATTTGCTGACAATATACCATTACTATAGCAGAAATAGTACTTTGAATCCATTGTGCCTAGCTAACTGGTGTTCTTCTCTAAACCTTGAAATTATGGAATTGATTCTTCATTGCAGCTGGTGTGAATTGAGACTGCCTCTGCAGAAATAAATGGATTAATAGGAAGATAACAGGGCAGAGACTAAGGCTTAACATCTCTGAAGGGAGGTGACATTTTTGGCTTAAAAGATTGTCAGTTTTATAGTCATTTATGACTGATTCCCAGAAGACAAACATTGTCTAAAATTAAATGCTTCAGATTTGCAAGCAATGATGAGTCATGGGTAGATGTAGAGAAAAGTAGCAAAACCAGCAATGACAGAAAGTGGGTGTTAATAATACAGAATAAATCTGACATCTGATAGTTGAATATTTGTAGTTAATCTCATTCTATTTAAGTTTTCTAGAAATATGTTATTTGAGTTTCATGAGGTAGTTTTTCCAACATCAGCGATACCAAGTAAGATGAATAATTTGTTATCCAAAATAGCAAAATATTAAAATCCAAATAAGGGAATCTATAATACACATGAAAATCAATAATTTAAAAAACCCTTTTTTTTAAAAGAAGATCTTGTGTGTTTTTCAATTGTAATGGAGTCTGATTTTAAGCAAGTTTATAGGGTTTTTTTTTTTGCAAAAGTATTAAAAATAGTTTCATGTAGTGCATCTGTTCATTATATCTCCCAAGGGTTTTGGTTTGGTCTTCACAGTACTCTGAATAAGATCTACTTGTCCAGATAGCTGGTTCCTTAGCCTGGTACATTCACATCAGGTGAATGATAATGATCAAACTTATCATGTGGAACTGTAGCATCGTATCCCAATTCATATTTTCTCTCCTGGAAAGGCTGTGAGAAGCTGGCAGTCATATCTCTAGGGGATCCAAGCAGGATGCAGATGGAAGGTATAAGGTATGATAACAGCCATTTTTGCAAAGGTTTCCTTCCCTGAGGTGGTAAGATGAAACACATGAACGAAACAGTTTCTACATGAGTGCATCTTAATGCCTTGCAGTCAGGTTCCCTTTTCTTTTCTCTCCTGAAATATGTGCTTAATAAAATAATGAATAATAACATCCATGCATTTAATTCTGATATACTGAGAACATACTTCACAAAATCAGAATACATTTTAAAATAAATTAAGTTTTATAACTGGACTTCATACCAAAATGGGAAAACCACACCCAAACTTTTGATGACAAAGGAGAAAACAGTCTGTTGTTAAACTGCAATTTTTGATTACAGACAAGATGTCTTTGTCAGCATGGTTTCATGGATGCTTTGTTAATTATGCATCACTGAACATTCTGACCTTGTTTGTAAACTGGAGTAAAAAATTCCTAATCTTCTTACGTTAAAAGTTCTCCAGAAAAAAGTCTTTCTGTCCCACGTAACAGTAAAAAAGAAAAACTTGATTCTCTAGATGTAACATAGAAATGAAGGAAAAGACACTACTTCTAAAAGCAGAACTTTCTGTCCACTAAATCTATGCTTGGCCTTCTGTTGTGACTGCTCTGTGCTACACTGAGCAGTCCTAAAATTCATACAAATACCAGCCTGGGTCAGAAGGATTCCTTTTGAATATAGCCAACACCAAGCACTTTACCCTCTGCTTTTCCCTTTTCTTCTGATCTCTTCCCTTACTGATTGGTGATTGCAACTCAGGTTTGTGGGGAAAAGTGAGGGTGACTTTCAAGCTCTCCTCCATATGCCTCCCTTAACTTGAATTGAAGTCATCTGAGTGGAGAATATGGTAGCATCGTCCTTTAATCAGCAAAGAAGCTGCTCATCTTTCCCACTAAAATTGGGATAGGAACTAGAGTTAGAACTTGAATATGAGCCTTTCCTCTTTTGTTAGTTTAATACATTTATGCTGGAGCTAGAGATTACTTTTACATACTTAATATTTAAAACACAACAGTGAAATATTAATTGGTAAAAGGCTACTCTATTTATTATTATATCTAAATCGGGTGACCCTTAGCAGTTCTCTGGAGGAGTGAAAATCAAAAGTAACTAGTAATGCCTCCCATTGCCCTGGTGATAAGAACAGGTAATTATATTTTATCCAGAAGCAAATATCAGAAGCACAATGGAAAAGACATCTGAGGGACGTTACAGCGAAGGCTTCTTTTATCAAAACTCGAGACTTTTGGTGTTTAGGACACTTTTTGGGCCTCACATTGTGCAATAGGCAGCTGGACTGCACATACTTAACCTGTACACACCTAGAGCAATACAGTCTAGTGAGGTTGTGATGACATTCAAGAATATTATTAGCCCTTAGAAAAGGTGATTAAAAGGAAAGAGTAAAATGTGATGCATGAAATAAAGAATGAAATACCATAATCTGATTAAGTAGAGAAGTGTTGTTAATTTTCCAAGTCCAGTGTAACAGAGAACTTGAAGACCTACTTATGGTGGGTCTCCCTCTTGTTTGCATCACTGAAATTCAACACTGACTCCAATATAGACAAATAGCACCACCATAAAAAAGCTGCAGGACTTGGTGAGTCAGTGACTTGCACTAATTATCCTTATTTAACAGTGGTATGAGAGCTCGCTATCTGCTGGTGAGTCAGCTCCTTTTCTCCCTGCCTGCTTCTTCTGCTGCCACTTCTTTGACAGATCCACTCTTGAGTTTTTTTCTTTTTTTTTTCTTAAACCTTCTGAGGCTGCTGTAGAATCTGTTTGTCATGCTCTTTTCAGGCTGCACTGGGTAAAGGTGTTGTGGTTTTGAAATATAGTATCAAGAAGTTAGTTTTTAGTATTTAAAATAGGATTTTACTTTGGAGCAGTCCTTGGAGAGTTTGAAGCTGAAACAGATTTCCTCACAAATACACACCGCCCTTCTATTGTGTGAGCATAGGCTCACATATGCATGATGACTTACTGTTCCAGCTTACAGCTGCCAGTTCTGGCCTGCTGGCAGGAAGATGATATTTTATTCTTTTGTGTTTGTTGTTGTTTTGTTTTGTTTTGTTTTTTAATTTGAGCGCTGAAGTTCTTTGGTTTACTATCTCTACCTCATTTTGAAACAAAGGTGGCTCTAGCTGATGGAAGACCTGGGAAGAAACCAAATTAAGTCACAGCCCATAGAGCTTCAGTGTTCTGTTAATTAACACTAAAAGCACTGGGAAAACAAGCTAAACAAGCAGCCAGCCGGAAGAAGGTGCACAAGCACATCACAATAGATGTGACTGTAATCTGATGGCAACAGTCAGTTTCATCAGGGAATGAAAATGTACTAAGTTTCAGTACTTCTGAAGTCTTTTCCATGGGGCTTCTTTCTAATCCTTTAGGTAGCCCCAAACTAAAACACAAATCATCTGGAGAACAGAGGGTGATAATTCTTCAAGCAGTGTTGCTGGAGGAATAGACTAGTCCAGGAGGAAAGGACACACGTCTTTTCAGTTTGATCCTGCTTCTCCTTTATAATCCTCCAATAGCCATGTGCCAGCTGCAATGTAAAATAATCCTGTACACTTCACAGCCCCTTCTCTTAATGTAGTTGCTGTCACAATCATTTTGGACTTAATTATTGACTTGATAGTGACTTGATCCTTCAGTCTTTGCAGGAATAGAACTGTGTTGATTTCAGCAGGAATATTGAGACAAAATATGTGATCAACCTTGTCACCAGACAACTGTGTTTTTAGTAAAAAGTATCTAGTGCTGATTAAGTTCACTCTGTAGCCTTTAGGTTTGGTGGTACACCTAAAACAGACTTCATCAGACTGAAATTTCAAAACTATTTCTTTCTCTGTCACTTTTTTTTAAAGTCCTCCTGCGCTTGGGTCATACTGCAAGTTTGTAGGTGTACCCTATGGACACAAATAGGAATTTCAGAGAATTACTCCAGTTGAGTTTTGCACTAACAAATGCAAGAATTGTCAATTAGATTTAGGCTCAGTGCAAGTTAGCTCTTTATCAAACGAGTGCACAGTGCCTGGTCCTTCAAGGAGAGATGCAAGAGCTTGGCAGACTCCTCCTGTATTGAGGCTTCTGATCTCTGTTTAGAGATTGGCCAAGTCTGTAAAGTAGCCGGTCTGATGTCCTTTCCAAGATCTTTATCAGTCTTATGCTACCACTTGATACCTTCAGTGGAATGCAAATTTTCAGTCTAACTTTTGCACATTGGTAGATATCTGACAGCCTCTGGCCATGAGTTCCTCAGTTTTATTTCTGTTTGTGTGAAAATACAGTTCGTCAGTTGGCAATTTACTTTCTTTTTGTTTGATTGTCTATGTCCTTATTCTTCTGTCACAAATCAGAGATGATAGTTGCTTCGTGGTCCACTCATTATATACATATTATATACTTTATGTCACTTAGTATTCCTCTTCCTGATGTAAAGTACAAATCCTTACAGCATCCCTTCATCTTTCTTTGTTGATAACCAGACTTTTTTCCAGGGTAAGTGTCCAGTGTTGCAGAGAACACAGCAGGCAAGACTGTACTGTTTATTCATATAAACGTATTGTCTGTAGTACTGGTAGGATTTGGGGAATTTTTTTTCTGTTTTTTTAAGGCATTTTGTCTGGCTTTCTATAATAACATGTAAATCTCTTTGGATATGGTTGAACTGTACAGGTGGTTTCTATTTTTCTCTTAAATGTGTATGCTCTTGAGTGTGCATATTAATTACAATTATGCTACCATAATGTTCTTATTTAGGTCTTTCTGCACTTTCCTACAGTCTTCTCTGGACATTACAAACTTGAGTAACTTGGTATGATACAACATTTTGTCACCTTGCATTTTTTTTTAATGCAACATTGCATATTCTCGTTAATAATTCAGTCATTTTATATGTAACTGTATCTACATTCTCAGATACACTGTTAGGTTTGACGACTTAACCGGCTTTGAACTGCTAATTTGCTTTTTCTTCTATATGGCTTTTTCTGAGTCTACCTCTCTTTGTTTGTTCTGTCTCAGTTAAATGGTTTTCTAGTGTCTGGCACCTGGATTTTTCCGATTGATACCCATCTGGATATATTTGGATACCCATTTGGATACATTTGAATAATTTAATGAATGCCAGACTCATGCTTGAGTGTGAAGAAACAAAATGCAAATTGTTAGCTTCTAACAATGCCCTAGTCTGTGTTTATAGAGGTGTGTTTCCTTGGGTTTAGAATTTGTAAAAGGAACCTCATAAAAGCTGTCAGATATATTTCTCAATGCAGATTTTATATGAGAAAGCCTCTTAAAACTTCACTCAATCTCGACAGAGATTAATCCTCTGGAAAAAAAAATAATGAACAGGTAACACAGTTTAAAAATGTCAATAAATATTCTCTGTTAGTGTGCCCAATATTTCTACAGACAGTCATCACAAAAACCGAAGATGATTATCAATACATTGCCTTAAAATACACCTACTCAGGGCAAGCTTCAGTGCCTAAAACTCTCATCTAATAGCCTAAAGGAATATTAAAACTAACTGCAGGATTACCCTGAAGGATAGACAGTATGCACTGAAGGGAAAATATAATTTGACTTTGGGAATAATTCGATTTGGTCAATGAAACTGGAGATTAATTTTTATGATAATCACAAATCTCTTTAGTAGGGCTAGGTACACTCTCTTTCTTGATGTCGACTATTTGCCAGTAGACTAGTGGGCCTAAAGGGAAAAAAAAAAGCCACAATTTATAGCTTGAACAGTATATAAACAACAAAAATGTAATGACCAACAGTGATGGTTTATGCAAGCATATGGAACAAGCCATAACCTAGTTGTATTTTGTATTTGATTTGGGTTTGTCTTTGACTGTTGAGAGAAAAAGTGGAGTCTGACTGTAAAACCTGCTTTTTTTTTTTTGAGTAGCAAGATAATGAGCACATTAGTGTAAGCTGTCATTTCTGATTCTCTTAACTCTTAGGAGTTAATATAACATAAGTGACTGGTTCTTTCACATTTCATCAAATAGAAAAAACAATTGTCCATACACTTATAAACAAGAATAATGCTTAAAATGGCACATAGACAGTATTTGCCATAAATACTCTTATTATTAATGGATTGTTCTAAGTGCAGTTCCTGAACAACAACTTTTGAATGTGTAATCTAAGAAGTATATAAACTGGACAACAGAGCAGAGTAATTACTTGCTTCTTCAGCTGTCCTACTAGACTATTTTAGTATGTATTTATTTCAGCTATAGATAGAATATTTGTTTACTGAATATAGATTAAATATGAGGAATATTCTTTTTTTTTCCCAAAGCAATTTGCTATATTTCAAATAGTATATATTCATTTTTTTTTCTTCCAAACACAACCAGAGCCTTTACTTACGAAAAAAAACCAAAACAACTGGGTAGCTTTTTATCCTATATGAATAACTCTAGCATGTAATTCATCTTCTTTTTCAAACTCTGCCAGTGAACATTGTAATACATATCTGTACTTTGTATATCCCATAGAGATGTATATGATCTGTTTTGAGTGGTTTATTTTTGTGCATTTAAGTTCCACTTTTGTTAACCTTATAATCTAGAAAGCTCTTGGCAAGAAAATTTAAGGATTACTGTAAGACAAAATTTATTTTGGAAAACAGTTTTATTCTGTACCCAGGCTCCTCCCAGAAATAACCTTTCCTTCTGTTTACACTGTGTTTCCGTGGCTGTGCATGCATTCAGCCATTTAATGATCACTGTGGCCAAGACAGCCACCTACCATCACATCCCCCATGAGTCTCCTTCTTTATTCACAAATAGCAATTCTAGGAGGGTATCTTTCCTAGTTGACTCTGTGAGTACCTGTGAGAAGTTATCTCCTACTAACTTCAAGAATGTCCAATACTTGCTCATCACAGCAGTATGATATTCCCAGTTGATGTCTGTGAAGTTGGAATCTCCCATAAGGACCAGGGCTACTGATCCAGAAATTTCTCCTAATTGCCTATAGAATAACTCATCAGTGTTTGCATCTTGGCTGAGTGATCAGCAGTAGACACCCACTACATCATCTCCTTTGTTTTCCATCCTCCTAATCCTCACCAAGAGGATCTCAACCACATCATCACTGTCAGGGCTGTACAATCAAACCTCTCCCTTACATATAGCGTGACTCCTCTACCTCACCTGCCCACCTTCACTTCTGTTTGAAATAGCAAATACCAGTTAGCAATGAAAAGAAGCAGAAGTGCGTAAGAAAAAGGTGGTGAGAAAGTGATAATAAGATATCATGAAAACAGAACAGATGTTGCTTAATAAATCAGTTAATCTTTAACATTTGATCTATTGCTGCTTAATTTCTGGCTATGCTATAAATGGCTTCCATTGTCTCTTATTACCTAAAAAGCCCAAAGGCTGTGTGGAGAGGGTTGTTATTTTAAATGCTTTGCAATTTAAAATATGTAATCATCTGCTTGCGGCTCTTTACTAGACAATGTTGTATGCCATATTCTTCAGAGAAAAGATGAATATGAATGAAAACCCCACAATGTTCAACCTTGACAAACTGTGAGGAAGTTTTACTCTCGATTTGAATCAGAATCGTAAAACTTTCCTGCTGGCAGCCATCTCTGCACTGCCTTGGAGACAGAGCACCTGAGAGGCATTCTTTATGACAAAACGGAAATATTTATTTAGGCTTTCTAAAGAGGGCAGATTCTGAGCCTACTTTTTGTTTCTTATGTGTCAGTGCTGAAATCAGGTATTCAAAAGGAGTTGAACTAAGCAAATTTTGAACACAATGTAAGACCCATAAGTGAAGCAATTCTTCATGTGTTGCATGTCTCTGATGTTTGAATGCAGAGATATTTATGCAATTTAGTTAAATTTGCTGTCCAAGCAAATTTCAAAAAACAAGCAAAGGTCTAATTGCTCAAATGTCTGGCAAGAGCGTGCCATAGCTACTAAAGCTTACATGGATTCCATCAGAAATTGTAACTTGGGCTTACTGATGAAAAGCAGTGAAAGAGGAAAGGGAAGTGCAATAACCAAGGTAAAATAAAGCAGTTACGGAAAAATACCCAAAAGAAATATTCAGACAGTGTCACATTTATTTAATGGGAAGACAAAAAACCAAAACCTGTTAATTAGGAGGTGAAGAGGCTTCTTGGGTTGAGCTGATATGGGGGAGGTTGATAGGATATGAAAGTATCCTGGAAATTTCAAATTGCTTGAAAATTTCAGATTGCGTATAGCTGAATTGTAAAATAGAAATCAGGATGTAAATAATTCACAATAGTCCCAGCTGACTGAAGTTTTATGCAGGAGGATAGTGCTAGTGCCTGTATCTGTATGCAGTAATACCGGCACTCCTGATCAGCTGTTCCCTGCTGGACTTTAGAGCCTTTTGGGACTTCTTTCCAGGACAAGCACAAATAATGTGTTGTATGTTATTGGATGCAGGAATAGAATAACCTGGGAAAAAATATCCCTAAACAATTTTTTTTTAAAAAAAATTAAAATCCCTGAAATATTTGCTTTGAGAAATCAGATTAGATGATGAGTATATCTAGCAGTTTCTGGGACAGAGTTATAAGGCAACCTGTTCTGATTGTATCCAGCAATGGGCAGTGGTACAGCCACACATTAGTCACATCCTCCCAGTGGGTCATGAGCAGTTTGTACTACCTGCTTTCAGCCACGTTTTCTTTGGAAGAGCTCTATAAATTGTTTAGATTGTGCTAGTACTGCAATTCTAATAGCAGAGTAAAAGATGCTGGTAAATAAATAGTGCTATTGCCATGCCTGTGAATTCAGCCTTCAGGCAGATTTTCAATAAATTATGAGGATATGAGGCAACAGCATGGAGTCCTGAAGAACTGCCAATTTTGCAGAAAAGAAAAGTAGAAAATAAAAAAAGCAGTAAAGATAACCTACTTAGAATAGATTTTTTTTTTTGACCACCAAAGCATTTTAACAGAAGCACTGTGCTAAAGCAAAGATATTTAAGCAAGTATTTATGTTTCAGTCCTAACTACCAGGGTCGTTGACAAAATATGATGAAAGCAGTATCAGCTATTCGATGTGTATGGATACAGTTTGATGTTATCTGAACTGATTTCACACAAGATTTCCTTTTCATATAGTGTTTTAGTCCCTTTCAGTGAACACCATTCAGAAGGAGGGCTGTACCTTAAAAGTAGCTTTATTGTGGTTGTGCCCTGTTTCATAACATTTAGTTACCAGAATTTTCCTGTTGACTTCAGAGAGAGTTGGGCTGGGCTCTTAATGCTCGGTACATGGGACATTGAATTCACATTATTATCTACCTAGATATTAGGAGTTTCTTTTTTTGAGTTGTTTTCGTTGGGGTTGGTTTTTTTTTGTTTTTGGTTTTGGTTTTTTTTTCTCTGCTAATGTTCAGGCTTTGTAGAATTTGTTCCGTAGCACAGCTGATGTGTTACTGGCACACCACCACAAAAGTGAAACATATTGTTCTTTCTTCAGTAAGCATCTGTTGCTGTTTTATTAGCAGAAGGGTTAAAATATTATTCCCTTTATGTGTCTTTTTGCCTTTGGCGGGGTGGGGAAAGAATTAATACAATTTGGGTCTGAACAGCTGCAGTAAATAGAGATACTGTGATGCATAGCATAGCACTGTATACAGATGAATGTTCATTCGTGTTTATGTATAAAATGGAACTTTATTCTGATCTCATTTACATTAGTGGGAGCTTTGAGTAACTTATTTTAGGTAAGTAGATTTACATAAACACAGGACTAGGAATAGAGGCAAAGGTAGACTAGCAAACTGCATACAGTCTAAGATACTCAGTAAAGGAAAGTAATTGGATTATAATTTTTGTACAACAGTTTTTGTGATCCTTCAACGAACTAGGAGTTTGTCCCCATCTGCGAGTATTTTCAGTGGGTAGTTAAAAGGCTTTATCTTACTCTGGCATCAGTTATTCACGTTTTCATAATTTCAGTTGTGTTACAACAGTGCTGTCTATCTGGAAATGAAGTCTGCCATACTTAGGCACCATTCAGTACCAAATGTTACTGAGATATGTCTTCTGCCTCACAGATTATCAGCACCATAGTGAAGCTTCCCTTTCTCTGCTAAAATTCCCACTGAATTTTGAATTATATCACTGCTTTGATCCTGATAGTCAACATCTTCTGTAGTTTATCTAAACAGCCAACAAAATTTCTCGAATAAAAGCCATGCTCGATGCAGTGGAGCTCTCTGTAACTAAAACTTGTATGTTCAGATGTCAGATGTTTTTCAGGCCAGTCAGACAAGAGACTAAATGATCACAGAAATTAGGCTGTCACAAACCTCCCAACCCTGCACTTAAAACATGCCATTCATATGCTTACCTTCTCTAACTTTAATACTTGGTAGCATATATACTTTAAAAGATCTATATTCAGTCAATACATTTTTCTTCTGTAGAGTGAGATGAGCGCAGAAATCAAGGTTAACAGGTAGAGGTAGGTAGTTAAGTTGCCTTTACTCCATGTGATAAAATCAAATACTGTGGTGTTGTGCCACAATCAAATGCTATGTGGTGCTATTTGATGCAGCTGTTTTTGGACATTCACAAATTATTCTGATCAGTAAAGGTGAATTGTGGCAGCCCTTTGCTAGATTTCACTGATAGTAGATACCTCATTCATACCCTTAGGACAAGAAGCTGGAAGTTTAGAATATTTCAAAAGCAGCAGTAATAAATAGGCAGATTTCCTTTTTGTCAAAATAGTTTCTACATTTTCATTAGATTTTGATTAATCTTTGAAAGCAAAAAGAAATACCAGCACTGAATATCAGCCTATATTAGGAAGTGGGATTTTACAGTGTTGCTGATCGAGGAGGTTGGTTAGTATTTGCAAATATAATTGTCAAGTCTGTTTCAAAGATGAAGTGAGCATAACCTGTAACATTTTAATTGGCCATTTTATTAAGGTGTTGCAGAAGCTGGACACATACAGTGTCAGTTACCAATAAGCTGAAATTTTCATGGAATAAAATTTCCATGTCTTTCAAATAACTCTCATTCTCTACCAAAACAGAAAGCTGTACGATACCATTTTCATAAACAGCTTTCTGAATGATGCACAAAACATAACAGTAGCAGACATGGGTTACCAAATGAAGAATAAAAGCATATAACTGCACCCTAAGGAAACAAGAGTGAGAGGTTTGATTGTTTTTTTTTTTAAAAAAACCCATATGTTCACTGCAATAACTGACAGTTAGAAACACGATTTCAGTAAAAGTTTTGACATAGAAGAACTGTGAGTTCTTCAGACAGCTTCAGTGTGTCTCCTAACATTTACTGCATAGTCCAGTTGTTATATTCTTCACTGGAGTTGACTGGAGTTTTGCCTAAGTATAGAACAGAATGTGGGACTTCAGTTGGTACAGCCTAATCTAATGATCTACTAGTTCCTTTTCTGTTCACTTATTTTGCATTTTTTTTAGTGGCACTGTGTCAGCTGGTCAATTTCTGTTGTTTATAATAAGTGGTAGATTTGTAATTACTTGCCCAAATTTTGTGGAAGGCTGTAACTTTCCCAGACAGCACTTTCACATTAGATATATATGGCCCAGTCAATGCTTCATGAACATGTTTTACAAAAATACTACTTTTGAGTGTTGCCAGTTCATATCTTAAATCATAGTCTTGTCTCATTTGATGTGTTTTCCTTAAATTATCAGATTTGAGATTGAGATTAGAATTGATTTTTTTATCAGAAGCAATAGTTCTTCTATTAAGAACTATTGAGAGGAGCACTTCCTAATTCTAGGACCTTTGCAGGAACCCTGCACCTGCCCTAGGTCCATGCTGGGTTGACACCTTATTGCACATGTTTTCTCCTGTCTGCTTCAGTTTTCAGTGGATGTGCACCCAGCTGTGAGGATTAGGCAGGCACCTCCAGGGTCACTGCTAAGGTTCTAGTCTATAAAATCTGCTTGGTTTATATGCAGCCTGGGAGTGTTAGTCTTTAGTTAGAGAAAGATGGATGGCCAGACCCAAAGACTTGAGGTGAATGGAATTAAATCCAGTTGGCAGCCAGTCACAGGTGGTGTTCCCCAGGGTTCAGTATTGGGGCCAGCTCTACTTAATATCTGTATCAACTATCTGGATGAGGGGATCAATAAGTTTGCAGATCACACCAAGCTGGGCAAGAGTGTTGATCTGCTTGAGGGTAGAAGGGCTCTGCAGAGGAATCTGGACAGACTGGGTCAGTGGGCTGAGGTCGTTCTATGAGGTTTAACAGGGCCAAGTGCCAGGTCCTATATTTGGGTCACAACAACCCCATGCAATGTTACAGGCTTAGGGACGAGTGGCTGGAAAGCTGCCCAGTGGAAAAGGACCTGCGGGTATTGGTTGACAGCCATCTGAATACGAGCCAGCAGTGTGCCCAGGTGGCCAAGAGGGCCAATAGCATCCTGGCTTGTATCAGGAACAGCGCAGCTGGCAGGTGTAGGGAAGTGATTGTCCCTCTGTACTCTGCACTGGTGAGGCTGCACCGCGTATACTATGTTCACTTTTGGGCCCCTCACTACAAGAAAGACACTGAGGTGCTGGAGTGCGTCCAAAGAAGAGCAGCAAAGCTGGTGAGAGGTCTAGAGCACAAGTCTTATGAGGAGCAGCTGAGTGAACTGGAATTGTTTACTCTGGAGAAGAGGAGGCTGAGGGGAGACCTTATCATTCTCTACAACCACCTGAAAGGAGGTTGTAGCAAGGTGGATGTCCATCTCTTCTCCCAAGTAACAAGTGATACTATGAAAGGAAATGGGCTCAAGTTGTGCCAGAGGAGGTTTAGGTTGGATATTAGGAAAAATTTATTCACTGAAAAGATTGTCAAGCATTGGAACAGGTTGCCCAGGAAAGCGGTGGAGTCACCATCCCTGGAGATATTTAAAAGATGTGTAGATGTGGTGCTTAGGAACATGGCTTAGGGGTTGACTTGTCAGTGCTAGGTTAACGGTTGGACTTGATCTTAAAGGTCTTTTCCAGCCTAAACAGTTCTATGATTCTAAAGCTCCTAGACATAGTCGCTGTGAAGAAAAGCTTGAAAATGTGAACATAAGTGCCCTGACATCAGAAGACAATTAAAAATACAAAAAATCTGCAAGGTTTGAGATTTCATGATCTTTGTTTTGAGGGCCTGGTAATATTTTCCTTACTGCAGTTCTTTTTGGAAATAGATTTACTTTTGTTGTGGGTGTCTTTCTGTTTGCTGTGTTAAACCTTGCAGAGATGATGCTTGTCAAACAGATTAATCCCTTGTGTAATTTCATTGGCTTCCCTGGAGCATTTCCCAGTGCTATTTCAGGGGAATAGCATGGTGCATAAATGCTTTCTCTGGTTGCATCTCTCTCGTTCTGCATGCGTGGAAACGATGACTGTAACTTGGCCTTTAAGCCTTCAGCTGTTCAAAGAGCTGTGTTCCCCACTGAGCTTCATGGTGTGCATTACTGGTGTTAATTCTAATAATGATGAAGGCTGGTGTCACATTATGAGTCTCACAGAACTCAGCTTGAAACAGGTCTAAGATCCACCCTTCATCCTCTTCTGAGGCTAGTTAAGATGCTGAGCTCACTAGAAACACTCACCTTTTTTTTTTTTTTTTTAAATCAGAATGCACATGGATGTTGAAAAAGATTTGACTATTTAAAATAAAATAGTTTTAGAATTAAAAGGGCTAAGTTTATTCTATGAACCTCTTTTTTTCATGAATGGAACAAAGCAGTTTTCCCTTTCCTTCTTTCCCCATGGGAATCTTTTACATATTTTGTTTTAAAATTAGACGACTCTCAACTTCAACGTACTATGCTGTCCTGGACTTCTCACTTCCACCCCTTGACCCTGAACTGGTATATCCATCAGAGATAAACCACTTCCTCTCCATTTTTCCATCATTTCCTTCCATAATGCCGATTTAGATTAAGCAAAACTATTTATGAATTCAACAATTTGGTCAGGAAACCCTATCAGAAATTCAAATGTTTGCATCAAAAATCAAAGTATTTTGAGTTGATTTTCTAAAAAATTAAGTGCTTTAGATACCCATTTCAAAACATTCTGTATCTGAGCATGTTTACGTGTAGCAGTAAGGAATAGACTTCTGAGGTGGCAGCACTGTTCTTAGGCTTCATTGCTTGTTTCTCTATAGAAAAATTGAATAAACACTTCAGGCTGAGGTGTTTTATTTTTCTTCTCAGCTTCCAAGTCAGTAGCTGATTTGGTACAGATAGTTTCACAGATTTGGCTAAAAGCATCCCCTGTGTCCATTATTTAGCCTGTAGAGAGACGAGGACAAAACAGACCAAGAATCTCCTGGATTTCAAGAGGTACAATCAATATTCATGTGCCACATCAAAGCTGAGGTTTTGGGCTCTTTTATAATTCATTTCTGTGGGATCATCTTGATGAATTCGTTTGTTTGCTCATCTCCAGTTCAGTTAAGTATTATTTGAATGCTGATCTACTTAAAACTACTACTCAGATGGCTGGGAATATGTCCTTTACTTGAATTTGTGTTTTACTTTGGTTTTAGTTGTTCTGTATCTCATTTTAACTGAAATTAAAATTTGACCTTTGAAGATGTTCAGAAAGATTTTGTGATTCAATAGAGATTTCATCCTTCTGTGACAGGTTCCAGTTTCTGGTTATTCAAAGAATGACAAATTCAGAGTTTCTGGAAGAGCAGGACTGAAAATTAAGTGCTAATTTTCTGTCATTATGTTACATTATCAGAATGATAGAGTGTCTGCAGAGATTGGCTGTAGAAAACAGTGTACTTCTGTAGTGGGAAGAGCAAAAAAAAAAAAAAAAGGCTGATAAAGAGCATGCAACTGCTTTCCAGAACTTCTAATATTAGTTGAAATGATTACTGGCAGTGGCTTTGTCTCTAATTCACATCTTCCACTGTTTAAAGAAAACTGCTACTATCAAAATGAAATTCATAAATATGGGCATGTGGCATCTTACAAGAAGTTATCAAAATTTCAGTACTTCTTCAGTTACAATTTTTCTTTGCAGTAATCTCATTGATAGAAGTTGTTGACAGCAATCAGTTAAAAAACTACAGTATCTTACTAAACTAATCAAATAACTTATAGTCCTTCCTTGAACTAAGTATTTCTTTTTTTCTCTTACACTGCTGCAAAATATAAGTAGTTTCATTTCTGTGAATAGAAAAAATCAGTGCAAATGAGAAAATAATTAGCCTTGAAACATTTGAATTATTTCTATGGATACCAAATAAAATCAAAACAACTTATGTGCTGCATAATAGCTTAGGAAAAAAAAAATTATTATGCTGAAATTATTTTTTGTTGAGTTTTTCTAAATTCATTCTTTTCTTTGTAACAATTACATCATCTTGTTATTACGATCTATAGAGTAGCATTTTTTTTCTACAGTAATAGGATTGAAACATAATCTTTAGCCATTATCACCATACCCATATTCCCTGTACCTTTGTTTCTTGTAATGTGAATTTTAAAAGTTGTCCAGTGGTTGGACTTGATGATCTTAAGGGTCTTTTCCAGCATAAATGATTCTATGATTCTATAATAATAAATAATTAATAACCAACCACTTGTAAAAAATGGAAGAGTAATATGGATTCATGTACTTTTAAATTAATGCCCTTCATAATTATTTTTTAATATTGGCAGTTAGAAGGGAAAAAAGTTCACCAGAGATGTGCAATAACTTAAGCATTTCATGTAAGTTTTAAGGGAAACAGATTGGAGAGCAATAAAAACATGGAAGTTCCTATGATTTCTTGTATGGCAGTGTGGTTTTGTGTAGTGGTGATGGCTACGGTGGCAGCTTCTGCAAGAGGCTGCTAGAAGTTTCCCCTTTGGTGGATTCGGCTGGGTCTAGGGCGGACCTGCCGTTGGCCAGGGCTGAGCCAACTGGTGACGGAACGTCCAGTGATAACGCCTCTGCGATAACCTATTTAAGAAGGGGAAAATTAAAAAAAAAAAAAAGGGAAGAGGAGTGAAGAAGCAGAAGTGGGCGCAGAGAGGGGGAGGCACAGAGAAGGGGAAGTGCGAGCCTTGTGGGGCTTGCAGCCCTCACCCTCTGGCCTCCCACCGAGCGGCCAACGGGGCCTGACTCGGCCCGGAGAAGAGAAGTGAAGCGAGGAGAAGTGAAGAGAACCGGAGAGGCATCTGCCTGAGCCTGATTGTGAAGAATTTCTTGTGAGAGGAATGGCTGTGGACACCAAGGTCAGTGAGAGGAAGAAGTAAAGTTGTTCCTGCCAAGATTCCCGTGCAGCCCATGGTGAGGCAGGCTGTCCCCCTGCAGCCCGTGGAGACCCATGGAGGAGCAGAGATCCTGTGGAGGACCCCACACCAGGGCAGGTGGATGCCCAAAGGAGGCTGTGGCCTGTGGAGGGCCTGCACTGGGGCAGCCGGTTCCTGAGAGACCCCATGCCGGAGCAGTTGGTGAAGGACTGTAGCCCCATGTGAGGGACCCCGTGCTAGAGCAGGTGTGAGGAGTTCTTCCCCCAAGGAGGAAGGAGTGGCAGAAAACAACGTGTGATGAACTGATTGCAACCCACATTCCCCATTCCTCCCCTGTGAAGCTTGGGGCAGAGGGGAAGGAAGTAGAGATAATTTGAAATTAAATTAAGCCCAGGAAGAGGGAGGGGTGGGGGGGAAGTTGTTTTTATTTTTTTTCCTTTCTCATTATCCTGCTTTGGTTTTAATAATAATAATAAATAAATAGTTTTCCCCAAGTTGAGTCCATTCTGTCCCTAACAGTAACTTCAATGATCTCTCTCCCTTGTCCTTATCTTAGACCTTGAGCTTCTTGTTATATTATCTCTCCCCCATTCTCTTGGAGGGGAGAGGACAGTGAGTGAGAAACTACTTTGCTTGGTCCTGAGTGGGGCTAAACTATGACAGGCAGCAATACAAAATGGTTGTGGTTTACCCATTCGTTTCAGAAGACTGATAAAATAAGAAAATAGTGAAGAAGATAGCAGTTCAAAGAGAGGTCCTTCTCTCAGTACCTACCAAATCAATTCCAGTTGCACTGATTTTCCAAGTGCATCTGTTTTTGACAGCTGTATTTCTTATGTTTAAAGCATACTGCCCATGTGAGTTTTTCTGTCTACCAAGTCTGATTTTGTCTCAGATTAAGGATTGTTAATTGTTGTTTTGGTAGTTGATTCTTTGAGGAATTCTTATGCAATGTTTGCACAGTTCTTTGCATAGGAGATGGGCTGATCCTTTTATACAGTTCCTACCACAAATAAGAAATATATATTAATCACAACAGTATCCACTAGGTATTTCTCGCTCGTTGTTGAGAATTTCTTAGACGTGACACCAAAGTCGTAACACTTCAAACTGTCTCCTGAAAAATACCATTTTCTGTCAAATCTCATTGGCAGTTACATGTGAAACAACTATTAAGAGCTTGCACTGAATGAGTTAATGCAACGTGTAGCTTAATCCAGGTGTCCTATCTGCATTCTTTGATATATTTACCCACATTTTAATGGTGATACATATACTTGGATTGTAAAGGCACGTATATTTCTGGGGAATAAATTTTTTAAAATGTTTATTTTTATTTGATTTGTAGTTTTGTAGTTCTCTCACAGTTTCTACTGAAACGTTTGCTGAAACAGAACACAATTTTTTATTGTGACTTTAAAAAGCATCACAAGTGATCTCTGACAAACTGATCTCCGCACAAGGATAGAAATTCTGAATTAACTAGTTTAAAAGTTGAGAAATATTTTTCATTTCAGACCTCTGCTCTCCTCAGGCACTGTCTGTGCGAAACTCTTTAGAGAAGTATTGAGATTCAGCAGATCTCTGCCGTTAATTTCATACAGGGCAGGCAGTCTCCTGCAGAGGTACTCAGTGTTCTCTTTTCTCTGTTTTTAATCAGTTAGGATGCTGTTAAACAACAGGAAATTCAAGTGGTATGGTTAGTGCCACTAATGAAATAAACTGCCTATGCCTATTAACCCTGCAAGCAACATAGAAATAATTTTTGACTGCTTCAGGGAAAAAATCCCACAAAAAAATCCAGACCACCCAAAATAAATGTATTTTGTATATATAAAATCAAGTGTGTTGAAAGGCCAGTGCTGTCTTTTAGCTAGGGCTGAGTGGCAGCTTGAAATGTGCAGTAGTTCTTGAGATGGCAGGGATCATATTAAATTAACCTGAATTTAATTGTAGAACATGATTTCAGGGGCCTGTGGAAGCCCCTCGCTAATGTTCTGCCACTAAACTGAATGATGAGGTTGCTTTGATTGCCTTTTATACAATGGAAGAATTAATTCCACTTCTGATTACTGTCAGATCATTCCTGTTAAGAAGCAGCATAGTCCCACAGGTGAAGTCCCTGGAAAGAAATATTTGGGGGAAGTATTTGGAATGAATGAATTTGCACAAAGACTAGACTATTCTAAAAAAATAAGATTATGAGGAAAGCTCCATGTCCCATTGTGAGACACTAATTTACCCTGTGCTATTTCAAACAAAACAAATTAAATCCAACAGTTGCTTCTTTACCGACAGAGAATAGGATGGAAACTTTATCAAAAATGTGAAAAACAATTCTTGGCATAGGTAGTGAAGAGTATGTGCTTATCATTCCTAGTGACTGATTAAATCCACTTGGGATGGTCATGTTTGCCCTGAGAGGGGAAGGACTGAACTTTCTCTTTCTGCTACTGTAGGCGGGCCCTGTGCTGACTCACTGACAGCCGTGACACATCAGAGACAGCTTGGCTCTGTTCAACGCAGTTCTTAGCCAAGGACCCACCTGGGCATCAGTCCTTGCAGCAAGTTCCCCAGCCGGCAGTGGCAGAGCTCCTTCTTGAGCAGATGTTTTTGGGTATTCCTTTTAGAGAGATTAGTCTATGCTGCTCCATGGAGTAGAGGATAATGATGGTCCTCTCCATATTATTCCATTGCCAGTCCTACTCTGTGATTTTGCTAAGTCCACACTAAGGACTCCTTCTTTATGTTTGAGTGCTTTATTAACCACTTTGAAGGACTCTTGTCCCTGAGTGTGTCTCTGGAAATACACATTACAGTTTCAAGATGAATTAACTTTTGCATGTTATCTCTCCTGAGTTGGGAACAAAAACGTAGGACCAGCCTTGGCCATCTGTAATTGCAGCACAGCAAGGGGAGTTCTGGCCTTTCCAAGAAAAGGGGATCACATACAGAATAAAACATTGATAATTACAAACAGTGGCCACATATGAAACTCTGCTCTAAGTTAGGCCACCTCTAAGACCATCAAGGAATTGCTAAGTTTGTCAGTGAACTTTGCTCTTTATTTGATCTGTTCTTTCTTTCCTTGTATTTGAATCGTTGCTATCCTCCCCTGTAAGTGCTTGCTCTTTAAGTAAGATCAGAAATTCTAATCTTACAATTCCATACATGAAGAAGAAGTTATCGAGTAAGGCAGATGATAAAGCACTAGGAAAAAGTGGCCCCACTGAGGCAAATGTTTCTTCATCTGACCACCCTCATGTCTCCCATAGTGTTGTTTTTTGTTATAAGGAAGTCAGGACCAGGGAGTTCAGTCTAAGCAGATTCTTATGAGTCACTTTTCTCTCTGAGGAGTCTGCCTTGCCCAGTTCTCACCTCTGACTCACTGCAGCTGTAAATGGTGGGGCATATAATTTTCAAAGGGCACATGGTAAAACCCTCTTCAGAACAAGTTTGTTTGCTTTTAGCACTAATTTCTGTACAAAGTACATTCTGTTCTCTTCTAAATCCTAGTTCCTAACATTGGCAAGTTTTTCAGTACTGGACTGCAATCACAGAAATGTTAAAAGTGTGCAAGTTTTCTTTAAATAACACTTATTTACATAATTCTTTTATGTATATAAGAATAGATTTTACTGACTCTGTTGAAATTATGAAACTTGGACATAGTGGAAAAATTGCTTTTTCCTGTGGTTGAAACAGAAGTGTCCACTGTTAATGCTGTTGTACTGTGTGGATTTAATGAAAACTCTTGTATTTGATGGATTGATATTTTCAGACTTTGCACATCCTATTTCTAATTATATCAGCATGTGAAATTGCTGTCTTGCTGCAGGCAGAATCTGAGGTGCTTTCTGTGTGACAAGATGACGCTTGCTTGTCCCTGGATGCTATGTGCTCAGCTATAGGAGAAAATCTAGTAGATAAAGGCACTGAATTAGACACAAAATCTCAGGTCACAGAGTGTTTTGCTATGGCTATTGGACTAGCAAAGGCAAAAGAATCCCAGAGAGTCTTGTCTTTCTGTGCTTCTGTTTTAGGAACTCATAACTTCTCAGAAATTTTTCCTGTGCGCTGGAGTTCCCTACCCTTGTTCTGAATTCATGGGTGATTTCCAAAGAGCAATTCCAAGAAAAATGCTAAACCAATAGCTAATATTTTAATCTTAAAAGAAAATGTTACCAACGTTGAAAGAATGAAATGGTATGTTCATTACCTTACACACATAAAATATCCTGTATGCAGGCTTTAGATGTGACATTAGACCAGCAAAATTTTACCTGGAAATTGAGCATTAGGATCCAAACTTTGTTGCTTGTACCTAACTCTGGTTTGTAAAAGAACTGCAAAACTATGTTAGTAGTAGCTATGATAATAATACTATATCCGCTTTTACATTACACCTTTCACTGATAAATCATCTTATTCCTTTTTTTATGGATGACAGCTCCAAATGTGGAGCAGCTTAGCCTACTCACTTGACTAGGTACAAAGCTCAGGTTTTCTGAATTCCAGTTCAGTGCTCTGTATTTGACTCTGATAGAGCTATGACATTCAAGCTGAGTGCTTGTGCGTTCAGTTAGTGTTGGAAATGTCTGAATTGGTCATGAAGATGTATACATTTATACTTTATCAGCTAGTGAAGTATTGCCTTTCTTCCTGAGCAAGGCAGCGTCTAACTATAGTCATAGCTGCTGTGGGAGACAATGACTATGAAGCATGAAGCACTATATGCCACAGAGCTTGAGCGCACTGGCAAATCAGGCAACGCCCATTTCTGCAGGGCATAGAAAAAGAAAACAGCTTGCTTTCTTAGATGTTGCATGGCCAGCAACCTTAAACTGTACAGAGTATCTGCCAAAGCTAGTTGATAAAGTTTGCAGCAAAGAATCGCTAAGTGGCATGGTTTGTTTGCCCTGGCAGAATTATGCATGCTGCAGCGAAATTGAGTTCAGACTGTGCCTAATACTGCCCAGTTTGCAATAAAGAAGCAGCTCTTTGTTTTAAGCACAGTTTCCATCACAATAGGTGAGTAAAAGATAGAATATAAATGAAGAAAAAGACAGTATGACCATCAAGACTTGAGTTTCTGTATGCTACAGCTTAAGATCCTCTTTAAAGAATTAATGCACCAACTACCACATTTCCCTTTGAGAATTTGTATATCATTTTAGAAATATATCCACTTTTGATCTGGGATTTCTAGGAATGTAAGCCTATATAAGTTATTCCAAAATACTATTTGCAGCTTCAGTGTATATCCCTTAAAATTATTGCTGTAATATATACATTGAAGCTAATGACAAATGAATATTTTCCACAGAAATATTCAGTAGGAATCACAGAGAAAATTTAAGACAATATGTCATGAAAGATCTTGACTCAGACTAGCAGGACTTAATGTAGTGATTCATGTAACCAGCTCATGCTGTCAATCACGTCACACAAGAGAGGTCAGCCTAGTTTTGCTGCAGTTCTCATTTTAGAGCTGTGAATGTACAGCTTAGCTCAAAAAAAGTATAAAATCTATATCTGCAATAATAATTATTATTAATCACTACGTGTATATATCACCTTCTATTTGTAATTCTCAAAAAAATTACACAACAGTAAGTATTTTTATTAAGGCTGGTTGGCAAGACATCAAAGATGATACTGACTTTGCAGGGCTTTGAAAGAGAAGTTTTGCCCATGTTAATTTTGAAAAAAAAAACCCCAAACCCAAATCCAAACAAAGAAAAAAGCATTTGACTAAGTTTTGGCATATTTAGAATAATGAGTTTTGGGGGGGGGTTATCTGTTACTGTTTGAAATTATGTCCATTTCAATTGCTTTTTTAGCTTTTAGTAAAAAAAAAGAAACAAAACACGAAAACTAAAATTGAATTAAAAGATTTTGATGGAGCAGAAATTAATTTTCTTTAGTTTTTATTCCCTTTTAGAAAATTGGTCTTGTGTAGAATTTTGAAAATGTTGAAGGGCTTCTTCCCAACTTGACATGTCACTATCTTTTGTTGAGCAAAGTTCTGTTTTCCATCCAAGTTTAGTCTTTATTACGCACTTGCAAGAGCTATCTTTCTCCACTGGGTGGAGTTTCCAATGGGGAAACTTGTGAAAGCGTGACAATGGCTGCTGGTAAGACAGGACACTCCTTGACTGCAAAGCCACTTCTCTATACCAGCTTTGAGCATGGAGGTCAGATCAGTTTAGCCCGCATTCTCTTTTACTGCACACACTTCTTGTATCTCAAAAGGTGAAATCACAGATCTGGAGGGGTGGCTCCCCACCCACCAACCTACCATCATCTGTCACAAATCATTAACAGCAAATTGTGTCTTTCTCAAAAGTCAACCAGCAGGTGTTGACACTTACAAATTACTAGGCAGAGCCACATACTGTTTTTCTAATAAATACCAAGCAGGCATCAAAACCACTGGCTTTGAAGTTGTTGGGCATTTTTTTTTTTGATGTAAGTATAATGTACAGTATGAATTATATACACACTATGTTATAAATAGTGTGTTATATTCCCTACTATGTACAGGATGTACATGTAATGTGTGCGCTTATGCTATACAGAAGTATTTTGTGCTGGTAAACAGCCAAAGAAAGAGTGTCAGCATCTCTGAATAGTGTGCAGGAGATTAGGGCTCCATCCTCCCTTCTGCCATGGATGTTCCGTGTCCCTTTGGGTACACGATGCAAAATGCAACCCTCTCCCTATATATCTCAGTGACAAAACATTGCTGCCATTTACCAGTGTAAGATCATAGTATTGTGCCTCAATTCCCCACCTGTGAAATGAGTGTTCTGAGTCTTCTTTTCCCGTGCCAGTTTTCTTGCTTTTTCTGTTTATCCCTCAAGTTCTTTGCTTTCTGGAACAGAGCTGAACTTTTATTATGTTCATGTTTGTACTGCATAGCAGGGACACACATCTGAGTTGGAGCTGCATTAAAAAACAGAGTAATATAAATAAAATTCAGTATCAGCTGGTGTATCAAAGGCAGGTAAATGAAATGAGCAAAGGACAAACACGTATGCTTGGAAACAGTGCTTTAGAACAACCGTTTGCTTTAGAATTAGGGTAGTCCATTTTACAGTACAGCAGCATGTTCTTTATTACCTCTTGGAGCCAACAATGAGCTTTTGTTTTTGTTCTGCTCAGAGATTCATGTGAGATTCCACTGCTGCATTAATATTTTTACTTTGTTGGGTTAAACTTTTGTTTGCCTGATCAGTTCAGCTGACCAAACTAAATTAGCTGCTCTGAGAATACACTGAAAGCGAAGCATTTTTGTATGGTTTCTCTCATAAAAGTTTAATGCAGTGTATAATTAGAAAAGGTTGAGTGCTTCCATTAATTCTTCAAAGTTTTCTCACCCATTTTTTCTGGTAAATCTAATATTTTGCTGACAGAGTGAATCTAGGCTCAATTAAAGGTGCATGCAAAGACAACATCCCACAGGAACGGAAACAAAGAAGGAGTTTTCGGGAGGCTCCGTTGACATTTGCTGTCCTCTTAGAGATTTAGGGAAGATGGAGCACTCCATGGGAATGTTAAAGTCTAGGAATCCCAGATATGTGGTTAATGGAGTTGAGTGATGTGCAGTGCAGTAAGATGTCCCCAAGGAATCGGTGCCTCTCTGTGTCTGTTGCAGATCCCTTCCCCTAATAGCACAGGCTGGGCAGAAGCTGCGATGTTGCCATAATCGTGAAGCAGCAGCAGTAGGAAGAAATTTGCAAGTTAATACTGCTTAAGGCATCATTAATTCCTAATGAGGCTTGAGGAGAACAATATTGTGGAGGTCCTCTCCTGCTTGAAATCCCATGCAGTCTAATCCCTCTGTGTACTTGTAACAGCAGTGATGCTAAACTCTGCATGGTTCTATTATTATATCTTCTACTTTGCTCTCTTATTTGTCTCTTTTTATTGGAAAGCTGGCTAAAATTAGGCTTTCTCAAGAATTTGCAGAAAGATTTATCCTTGGGATTATGACTTTAGGGCTCTGAACATTATGTATGTTTCTGCTGTACTTCCGTTGTAGCAGCTGCCAACCAATCTTGGAGAGTACTATATAATCTTATTGAAATATTTTTAATACTGTTTCCAGTCAGTATTGCTAACTTCAGAACGAAACTAATGCAGAGGAAATCAGTTCATAAATGTGTCTTAAAAGACTCACCTCTGCTTTTTTATTGTCAAGTTTCAATGCAAGATTTCACTGGAATGCATACATTTCCATATTTTAGTACACTGAGCTACAAGGTGTCTTTAATACAGGTACCTCTGAACATCTCAGGGAGATGATTTCATAGTCTCTGTTGTGTGGCTTCATAATGTGCCTGTGTGAATTCTTGACTCTTCTGAACCCAAGAGAGCAGCAGCATTTTACCTCTCCTTAAAATGCTTCAGACTCCTTGGCAAAATAACAGTTCAGTGATTCCTGAGCTGGTAAGTTGGCTGCTGCATCAGTTTCTAGCAAGGTCAGCACTGCAGGGTGTTGTAGGTAATGGAAGGCAGCCCTTACAGCAGGTGTGCATCATCCTCCCGCAGAACCGTTCCTCTCGTATGTGCCTCTATATGTGGGAGGGGGACAGGTGTGCGTGCGCTCGCATGTTTAGCTTTTCCTCCTTGGGTTTAGTTAGTTCATCACTGGAGTATGAAGGTATGGAAGTTAAAAGACTTTGTACCTTTAATAAAAAATTCAAATAAGCAGACACTAAATGTATGTTCAAATTGTTTCAGTGCTCCTTGCTACTTTATAAGATGCCTGTCCTGCTCTCTACCCTATCCTATTCTTTGTGCACCTACAGGAGTACAAAGGATACACAATTTAAGTTATCTGTCTTTGAACATCTTTCCCATTTCTGGAAACAGTAACAATATTGCAATATTGCTGCAAGAGCATAATTCTGTTCCTTAGACATGCACCCAGGTTTTCTGAAGGGCCAGGGAAAGAGGGAGCAAGGCTCAAGAGCCAACTGTCTTCCTAAAAAAAAAGTTAGCAACATTTTCCTGGAAGAAGTGGAACTTTAACCCACAGCCAGATGTCCTACATGCTAGCTGTTTCTGTGAATCAGGCCTGCAAAGTTACTCCAATGCTTTTAATTTGTAGCATGTAGACTATAATAACCTCTGCCATGGTGCCACTGAAATTTGTCAGGGATGTCAAGAATGGATTTGGCTCCGCTGTTTGTTGGCCTTTTGTACTTTGTCAAAAACATTTTCCATTGCCTGTTTCCCAAAACAGTTGTGTCTTTCCATAGAGGGCTGTACTGAGTCCAAAGGAGAGGGAACAGATGCCTCATCATCCAGTCCAACTAAAGACTTTTTAGAGGGAAGGAAATCCTGCCACGGTGCCTGAGTCACCAAGCTAACATCAGGGATCAGCATCTCGTTCCCATTGTGTACTGAATTGACATTTCCTGATATAATTACAATTATATAACTTTTTCTGCTCTTAGGAATGTGGTAAATTATTTTGAGTTCCTAGTTGCATGGGAATGGGTATCTTTTACTGAAATTTAGGACAGAACTCAGAGATACAAATACTCATGCACTTTCTGAACAATTTTTCTGAGGCAAGTTTTGTGCCACAGAGATTTTGTTTAAATTTTAAAATGTTGGAAAGCAAAACAAAGAAAAAAAAAATCAAAGCCCTACTTTTCATGATTGTAAAGCAAACCTTTAACATATGTCCCAGGCTTGCTTATATGATGTTATTCAAGAACAGCTATTCCTGAGTGACTCCATATGTGGGTATTCTTATTCCATAATTAGCGTGACTCTCATTTTTAGCTTAACTCCTTTTTAAAGTGCATTACAGAGCAAGAGCATAGCAGTTTGGGAAAGGAAGTGAAATTTAAAATGAGACTCCTGAAAAATGCCTTTCTGTCTAAGTGTAGTCAGTTTACAGAATGCTTTGAAGAAGGAAGATAGGGAAGATCATACCAAACCAACTGTCAGCCCAACGTGGTGACATTATTGTCATGGCCGCAGTACAGAGCTAGTAATAAGCCACATTTTTTTTTAAAACAGATTTACAAATATGTAATAGGGACCATAAAGTTCAGGTGGGAAATGTTTTAAACTGAAACATGTGCAGTGAGTCATCAACAGGGACAAGGAAAGAATTTTACCCCTTGTTGACAGAAGGAGCTGTGTGGTGGGTTGACCCTGGCTGGGTGCCAGGTGCCCACCAAGCCCTTCTATCAGTCCCCCTCCTCAGCTGGACAGGAGACAGAAAATATAACGAAAGGCTCATGGGCTGAGATAGAGACAGGGAGGTTACTCACCAGTTACAATCACAGGCAAAACAGACTTGACTTGGGGAAATTAATTTAATTTACTGCCAATCAAATCAGAGTAAGGTAATGATAAATAAAACAAACCTTAAAACGCCTTCCCCTTACTCCTCACTTCTTCCCAGGCTTAACTTTACTCCCAAATTCTCTACCTCCTCCTTGCCAGCACTGCAGAGGGATGGGGAATGGGGGTTGTGGTCAGTTCATCACATGTTGACTCTGCCTCTCCTTCCTCCTCAGGAGGAGGACTCCTCACGCTCTTCCCCTGCTCCAGCGTGGGGTCCCTCCCATGTGAGATAGACGTCCATGAACTCCTCCCATATGAATTCTTCCCATGGGCTACAATTCTTCGCAAACTTTTCCAGCGTGAATCCTTTCCACAGGGTGCAGTCCCTCAGGAACAGACTGCTCCAGTGTGGGACCCTGGGTCCCCCAGAGGGTCACAAGTTCTGCCAGAAGCCTGCTCCAGTGTGGGCTTCCCACAGGCCACAGCCTCCTTCAGGCACATCCACCTGTTCCAGCGTGGGGTCATCCATGGGCTGCAGGTGGATCTCTGCTCCACTGTGAGCCTCCATGGGCTGCAGGGGGACAGCCGGCCTCACCATGGGCTGCACCACAGACTGCAGGGGAGTATCTGTTCTGGCACCTGGAGCACATCCTCCTCCTCCTCCTTCTTCTTCACTGACGTGGGTGTCTGCAGAGTTTTTTCTCTCACATATCCTCTCTCTGGCTGTTGTTCTGCTTCAATTTCCCCCTCTCCTTCTTAAATATGTTATTACAGAGGTGCCGCCACCATCACTGATGGGCTCGGCCTTGGCCAGTGGCAGGTGTGTCTTGGGTCTTTCCCTCTATCGGGGAAACTTCCAGCAGCTTCTCACAGAAGCCACTGTTAATTAGCCAGTCAAACACAGGACCTGGTACCTCGTCTAGCAAAGAGGTATTTTTCAGCTCCAAGAGAATGAAACAATGCTTATTTTAACAAAGTGGAAATGGTCATCTGACCTAGCGAACAAGGAAGGAAAAAAAATGTCTTATGACCCATGGTCAGTGGGATAGAGTGCACCCCCAGCAAGTTCGCCGATGACAGCAAGCTGTGTGGTGCTGTTGACACGCTGGAAGGGAGGGAGGCCATCCAGAGGGACCTGGACAGGCTGGAGAGGTGGGCCCGTGCCAACCTCATGAAGTTCAACCAGGCCAAGTGCAAGGTCCTGCACCTGGGTCATGGCAATCCCAGGCACAAATACAGACTGGGCGGAGAATGGATTGAGAGCAGCCCTGAGGAGAAGGACTCGGGAGTGCTGGCGGATGAGAGGCTCAACATGAGCCGGCAACGTGCTCTTGCGGCCCAGAAGGCCAACCGCATCGTGGGCTGCATCAAGAGTAGCGTGGCCAGCAGGTCGAGGGAGGTGATTCTGCCCCTCTACTCTGCCCTGGTGAGACCCCACCTGGAGTACTGCGTCCAGTTCTGGAGCCCCCAACATAAGAAGGACACGGACCAGTTGGAGAGGGTCCAGAGGAGGGCCACAAAGATGATCAGAGGGCTGGAGCACCTTTCCTATGAGGACAGGCTGAGAGAGTTGGGGCTGTTCAGCCTGGAGAAGAGGAGGCTCTGGGGAGACCTGCTAGCGGTCTTCCAGTACCTCAAGGGGGCCTACAGAAAAGATGGGGAGAGGCTGTTCAGTAGGGCCTGTTGTGATAGGACGAGGGGTAATGGTTTGAAACTAGAGGGAGGTAGATTTAGATTGGATATTAGGAAAAAAATTTTTACACTGAGGGTTGTACAACACTGGAACAGGTTGCCCAGAGAGGTGGTGGATGCCCCATCCCCGGAAACATTCAAGGCCAGGTTGGATGAGGCTCTGAGCAACCTGATCTAGTCAGGGATGTCCCTGCTCCTTGCAGGGGGGTTGGACTAGATGACCTTTGAAGGTCCCTTCCAACTCTAGCCATTCTATGATTCTATGACCCCTGGCATAGATTTTAACTGGGAGGTGCCTTGTAGAAGGTATCATTCTCCAGCATGATAAGACACTGTTCAATAATTGTTACCTGAGATGACAGAGGGAACCTTGTGTCAGGAAAGCCTGCAACTATTCAATGGTACCATGAGAGGTGTAGGTAGAAAGATGCTCTTACGTGCATCTTTAATTGGTCTTGTGGTAAGAGTTATTTTGCAGTTGCTAGGTAATAAGAAGACATTCCACACTGAGAACTGTGGCGTCTCTAAAAACATCACACCTGTAGATCGAAGCATCAGGGGCACATGAGCAAGTGGCTGTGTGTTCTACAGTGTATCCAAAGGGCAGCAGTTGCCACATCGAGGTGGAGAGCGCGTATTACTGGGGTCTAGAAAGGAGAAGAGTTTTCTGGTGATGGGTTAGATCTCATGGCAGAGCTTACTGAGAATCAGAAAAATACTGGAGAGCATTCTTGGACTCTGGCTGGCCCAAGGGGAGTTCACTAAGTCAGTAACTGCTCTTGGCAGGCACAGACTGCAATTTCAGCACCTCTGGTTTGCTGAAGCAGTAAATATATATCACAAGGCACAAAATACGTGCCCCAGTATGCAGGCCACACAAGAGTGGTTACAGGGCAACACTTAACCGCTAACACACGTGACAGAGGTATGTACAGCGCAGGGACACTTTCAGAGTCCGCCTCAGTGGCTTTATGAAGTCTTTGGAGACTCTGGGGTGGTTTTCATGAGTTGACTGAAATTGGAAGCAATTGTCTACTGAAGTGCTGAAAAGAAACAAAAGGATCTTTTGTGAATATAACACAGCCAAAAAACTCTGAAAAATACTGTCCCTTGTTTTGTGAGACTCTGTACTTCCTCTTTATTATGCATGAAGCATAGAAGGAGTTAACACTTAGAAGTGAGGAGCTCCATACAGGACCAGGTTTTATTTTTGTATCACTTTGTTCTTCTTTAGCATATTTGAATTGTTTAATTTTTGTTATTTTCTTTCTGTTGCTTGGAAACATTATTAAGTTGTCAGCACTGTAACATCGGCTGATTTAAGATTCAACTAGAATGAGCTTTAACACAAAAGCTTATAGTCTGTTTTTTTTTAAACACTCTGAGAATATTGAATTAAAGAGTTTTTTTGCCTTGTCAGATTTTGAGCAACTAGGAATTAATTTTACTAGGACAACAGCATTGACTGTACTTTTACAGCAAGATCAGCTTCTTGTCCTTGGCCCTTGGCAAAATTTCTCACCAAAACCATTATCCCTTTCTCTGAGAACCAGACTGATGATGTTGCATGCGTTACATGCCACTAATTTAGTACAGGTTTCTTAAAGATTGCTCTTTCAACTTTCTTTTCTGATTTTAATCTCAGAAAGCTGAGGTGTCTGCTATGTGATAGGTCTATCAGGTCTTTGACTCTGCAAGATTTTGAACACCTCCCTGAGACAGGCTGTTAACTGCTATTAGAGTTTATGAAAGTTAATGATGAAGAGTGTTTGAGCAGCATCAGCATTTCTGCAATATTGACCATGGGACTCAAATCATTCAGTGTGAAGTTGCACCGTGTCAGTGCAACTGACATCTGCAAAGAGTGCATGTCTGGCATTTTAGAACAAATATCTCATCAGCACTTTTAAATGTCTGATTCAATATGTGGGAATTTCCAACAGGAATTCCTAAGCCTAAAGTAGGATAATTGAAATAACTTGATTATATGAAATACTTTCCAGGAGAACTCATGTTAATGATCGGTCTCCATTAATACCTATCTCTAAATGTTTATTTTGCTTATGGGACCCTGATGTATCTCCTCTAAATATACACCACTTCTCATAGGTGAAAGAATATTAATAGGTGTTCCTAAGATAATAGAATCTACATTATTTATTTTTAAATAGTTTAGAGTATTCAGTGCTTAATATCCCAACTATACTGGAACTCATAAACCTTCACATATCTTCTGCAGTGACACTTAATGAGCTACCTGGATGATCTTCCTAAAAGTTTAAACTGAACAAGCAAGCTAGCCAACAGCTGCTCTGATACATGTTTATGAGCTGAGATGAAAAGCAGCGTTGAGAACTTTCTGACATCTCATTTTAAACACAGTTGTATGTGTGTCTTATGTCTCCATTCTTCTGAGAGCCCTCTCCTCTCAATCCTGGGGATGATCATATATATATATATATGTATATATATATATAGCCTGTACCCCATTTTGAATTTACAGGAAAATCTTGGAATAAACTGAAAGGCCACATGCAGTAATGGAGAACAAAGAAGCAATAGTAGAGAAAAGACTGATGGCAAATATTAGGAAAGAGCCTGCACACTTCACAATGGAACTATTCATATATATAAATCATGTGCTTATGTGTTTTTCTGGATCTGGGCCTAACTGCACAACTGGATTTCTTTCAAGCGGCAAGTAAGTGCAAGAAAAAGCAGAAGACAAATGTAGGTTCGCCTGGTGTAGTTCAGACCCGCAAATCAGAAAGGCAAGACTTTAAAGGAAAGCTGCAAAAGACTTGGAAAAGAAGGGAGTAGAATGTGACTTTGCACCATGGTGGTTTAGTGTTAGTATTTAAAATTGAAAATGCATATTTGGCGAGCTTGAAGATTCGTTTTCCTCCTTCTATTAATCTTTGGTTGTATTTTAAGAGAATGAGACTGGATGGGGACTAAGGCCATTCTGAGGTAAAGAACAAGGCTGTATTTTAATCTCTGGGGAGGCTGACTCCTGTTTCAGTGCAGAATAAGGTTTTGAAAGCTCTCATAAGAGTGCATTATGAAACCCTGAATTGGTAATGGATGGTGACTGTGAAAGATATTGAGGGCATGGAGTATGGTAACAGATTGCTGAATATCCTGAGTGCTGCCCAGTGCAGAACTGAAGTGCATGTGGGTCGCAGCAGACTCCCTTCAGATCTGAATGGTGTTAATATGCAGAAGGCAGAATACAGCTTGTTCATCTGCTGGATCAGAGATCCTGCTACCTTGCTTAATCTGTTCTTTTGTCAGGTAGCCAGTTGGCAGCCTAAGCTCTGTGCCATACATTTTCTTATTTTTAATGTTTGTGTGTTGCATAATAAAAGTATGAGATGTGTGGAAATAGAATTGCAGCTTGATCATTTTCATTTTGAAGCAGATCATTCATTCTAAACTGTATTTTCCTCTACACAGATATAGATGGAAATAGAAAAAAAATATTAATAGATGATACATTAATGTCATCTAAAGATGTCGTGAAACAGGAAGATAATTGAATTAATGTGTAAAATACAATATTTGAGCCCAACAGATCTAAAAAATGTGACACTGTGCTTTATCTAATAAGTGTAAATGAAATCTCACACAAGATTAGAGAATGCAGTGCTTTGTACTGCATATCTTCCATTCCTGTTCCAACCACATAGCCATAATCATAAGTCATTCATGACAAAAATCAATGATAGTCATTTTCTGACAGCTTTTGTTCACTGTTCCTAGGAACTGTTTTCTATCTTTTCTCAAGAGGGTATTTAGAATTTAAGCTCCCTCTCTCTGCTTGTTTATTATGTACAGTGCCATTCATCTGCTGAGTGACCACGATGCCAAGTTCCAGCTTGGCATTTGTGGAACATTTTCCTTTCAGTCCCTTGAGAATACATGCTTTTGGCCTCTCTGAAGCCAGCAAATTCTCAGCACTCTAATGAAGTGGTGTGTTCAGGCTGAAGTGGGCAGAACTGTTACCAGCATCTGTCTCAGTGTTTGTGGCTACAGCTTGGCACAAACGATAAGAGTTATTGATGATAGCTTTTGAAAGAAAAAAATATGAAGGAAGACTTAATTTTTCCTGATTCTGTATTTGAATAAGATCTCTCTAATTTTATGGGTAGGGCATGGAAGTTTTCTAGTACCTATTATATCCTATAGCAGATTCTTAAGAGAAAATAAAAAATCTGCAGCAGTAGGCCAGACTTGTGAATGACTGTGTAGTTCTGCTCCAGTAAAATTGGCCTTTTACAATCCATTGTATGGTAAGTCAATAAAAAGGCAAGAGACCTCATTTACAAACTGGAAATTCCCAGTGTAGTTGCTTTCCAAACAGGGTACCTGATCAAGAGCATTTGCTATCAATCCTGCTAATTGACAGTGCCTTAAAACTTTTTATTCTGTTACGCAGAGGCAAGCTGAGGACAACCACCATCATTGAGAAAATATTGATCTTTCTAGGATATCCTGTGTGTGTTCTGCAAATTGCAAATAGACATAGAATGCAATTTATACCATTGTGAGGAGAAAGTGTTGTGATTAAGTCTGGAATCTATGTTCTCTTAACCCTTCATTGCTCAATTTTCACAGATTTAAAAAAAAAAAATAATCCTATAAAGCTCTCCTTTAAAACACAGCAGTAGGTCAAGTTGTACTTTGTTAAATCTGGCCAGCATCCTGCCATTACGGAATAAGAAGATGAATAAGCATACAGAGTTTAACTAGGCAGAGGCTTTAAATCTATAAATTAATCTTGATGAGCCTAGCTTCTGCACATCCTCCTTTAGAACAGAATAGTTGGTCTGTGAGGTCTCTGAGGACTAGCTTTTTGCTTGTGTGCTGGCAAGTGAATCTCATGCCTTCTTGTAAGTTAGTAATGAGGAGAGACAGGGCAAGAAGAGCCAGAACAAATCTCCATTAGGATTAGACAACCTTGTAGCTGCTTAGTGAGAAGCAAAAACTGGCTGGTCAGAGCCTGAATAGAGAGAAGGACAAGGAGCTTGTTGCTGAGCTGATGATGGGTGACATGGTTCTTTGGAGAAGAGGTGATAGGGGCAGGGAGCTGATTTTGCTGGAGGTGTTTTTCCGTAGTAAGTGTGGGACTGTCATCTTAATTCAATTTCTATTGCACTGGCCCAGTCTGCCTCCAGCTCACTCCCGCCTGCTTGTTCTCCTCTGCTCCTGGCTTGTCCAGATTCACAGCATCACAACCCTTTTCCACTTGAATGCTGGCAGGCCTCTGGGAGAATTTTTATCTGGTGTGGTACAAAGGCAAGCTCACATCTGCCAGTGCCGCTGAGCTGCCTGTTCCTCTGTGCATTCCGACAGTCTTCAGCAGGTGCCTCACTGACGAGCCCATGTTTAGTCTCCCTTGAAGACGAACCATGAGGTAGTGCTAGAGAAAATAAAGAGGAGGAGTACTTTGGTCACAATATCTAGCCAAAAGGAAGGAATTGGGTTCTTGTGAAAGTGTCTGACTCCACTGTCCCAGCACAGAGCCTTTGGTGATGCTCCCAGTGCCCTTCCCTAGTCAGGAAACAGGCTCGAGTTTGAGATGTAGTGCCCTCACCTGAACGATCTGGGGACTGCATCTTGCAACACCATCCATAGTTTCCTGGAGACTGGCAGTTTAAATGACATGGAATAACTCACGGGTTACCCTGAGAAGTGTCTTTAGCTACTGTCTGACAACTGACAGCTGCCTACTAGGAGTGAGGAGCTTCCATGCGGCAGTGAGCTCCGTCCTTGGTGGTATTTTAGCTCCTGCATCAGTTTTACAAGCAAGATCCCCAATAATTACCTAGGTGTTAGGTTTTTTTATCTGAAAAACAAGTGAAATGTTAAATACTTCAGAGGCTTTCAGTCCCTGCTTCCCTGCTAAGAAGGGATGGGTTTTCTCTGGAGTTTTTTTTCTGAAATTAGTGTAGAGTAGGAACACAGTTCCCAGTGGTGCTGTATCATGTAACATTTGCTAATGCTCTGGGGCTATTTCTGGTAACTGGAACAGGAGTTACAGTGTCAGGGTAGGTCTATTATGTGTTCTAACAAAATAACTAGTAGTCTGATGCAGACTACATGAATAACAGAGATTTGAAGCCTTTCACCTCATTTGTGGTGTATATATTAAAGAACGAGCTCTTTCCTTAACAGAGATTACATGGGGATTACAAAATGTAGAAACCACAGTTGCAAAAAGCAGTTTTATTCAGCAGCAGATTACTGTCACTTTACTGTGCACTTATGAAAAACTGGAGTTTCTAGTTAAAAGAATACAAAAAACCCAGACTCTGATAACATGTAGATATCAGCCTATATAGAAATACAGCATTTCAGTTTAAAAGAAGCGAAAAAGCATTTATCAATGCATTTGAAATGAATGTCATTTATATAGTGTCACCAAGCTGTCTGTAGTCTCTTCAAAAATATCTGATTTAGAGAGGCCCTTGCACTTGGCAAGCTGTCCAGTGAATCAGATAAACCAATCCAGATAATGGCTAGCTGATGTGCAAGGGTAGGGACTGTGCAAATGTGCTAGTCCATCCAAAATGGGAGGCTAACCAAAAAGAAACACATTATTTAAGGCAGAGATGTATCATATGTGACTTTTTTTGAAAAGAACAAACAAAAGAACATAACATATTCATAGACCCATCTATGACTGAGGATATTTATTTCACTTGTATCTTGGGAATGATGGCTTTACCTGTTCCGTTGATGCTGTTCTGCAAAAGAAATCTGCTTCAGCCTATTGATTAGTTCATCCTGCACCAACCTGGGAGTAGTTAATTGTACATCTGCATAATTAAAACTGAATTATACAGATGGGTATGAATGATCCTGGCCCAAAACAGGCAACTGAAAAATCATTAGGATCCTCTGATTAATTTTAAAACATGTGGAATTTTAGGGCAAAAAAATCCCCAAATCCAAACAGTGAAACAAAACACAAAAAAAGGTATCAAAATGGAACGCTACCATGGGGAAAGGAAGCAAGAAGATAAATCTTCAGTGGAATATTGATTTTTGTACCCAAAGAAGAGATCACACAGGATAGAGAATATTTAATCAAGAAGACAGCAGAAAAGAAATGCACTTCCACAAATCCCTTAAGGAAGCTGCAGTCACCTAAGCAGAACCATAAAAAGGACTAGAAAGATCTTCCCTGATAAAAGGTATCCTGAGAGAATGGGCTGGGCAATATTTTTCATATTTTTGTGATAATTTAATGTGGGGTTAGGGATGAAAACATAATTGTTTTTAGAAATCTCCTTTCTTTTTCCACTTGAGTGTGTTTAAAAACAAATTAACACGTGATTAAATGAGTTAGAATTTAATATACTTTGAAGATAAATCACCTCTGGATGTTTTGAGTGACGAGAAAAAAATTTCCATTTAAATCTCCTTAAATTTCTTTCTATTTTTAACCATCTTTCCTGAGGCTGTTTACTCTGCACATATTAGACAGAAGGATAATGAAGCATTTTAAACAGGCAGGATCCACGCTTGTCTCCTTACAAGGGAGCTTCTTTTTCCGGTTGATATTTTTTTTTAATCCTCCTTTCTGACTAAGGCAGTGTTCACCAGCAGGAAGGAGTTAAAGGACACCCAGACAACGCAGGAGCTATCTATCTGTCAGGCCTAATCTTGAGGCAGAGGCAATAAGAGGCTTCAGAAAGAGGGAAGCGGTGGTGGGAATGATTTTGCTTCTCTGTAATTATCAACTGAGAATGCCTGGGCCTCAACCATTAGTAAATATAAGTGGTTTATTGGGTGGTATAATCAAAATCCATGTGAGAGAAGACAGAGATATTTCAGAAAGATCAGCTTGTGCATCTCAGACGGGATCTCCCACAGTCCGTGGCTCCACAACAGGAGAGAGTGGCAGTCTCAGGTTCGCATAGCTAAATAGTCCTGAAAATAATTTCAAAAATGGTAGATGAAGGAGACAAGGCTCTTTCTGATAAATCTTATGGTATTTCCATGCCTGTGATGCTTGCCCACTTGGAAAGGTCTAGTTAGAGTTAAGAAAATCTGTTCTCAAAATAGGAATGGTGAATTGATTTGATACTGACGCTGCATTTCTACTCGGTCATAAGCAAGGTTTCACGTATATTCTCCGTGCTATAAAAGGCTGGCTGTTAATTTCTCTCATTCTTGCCTCATCTTTTTATGGTATGAAATAGCTTCTCGTTGCATAACTTGGGTGTCCTAAGTCTGTGACATTTGTTTGCTGCCATACACTCTTGATTTTGAAAAGGAGATTGGTAACTTTATGTTACCAAATTTATGTTGCTGTCTTTGACCAATTTAGAGAGTTATATATGATACCATGGATTCATGAGTCAGCCTTTACTGGAAGGGTATAATGACTCAGTTTGGGCCTGGGAGCCAGAGAGCTAAAGATAGTACATAGCATTAGAGCCTGGTACACTTGGGAAAAAAAAATAATCAATTTTGGGACTTAGAAAAGGCCAGTTTGGAACAGAGGTGCCCGGAGTGCAGAAACACTTGCCCCAACCACTAACTTCACTCTGTTCTCATTTGAGAAGTATCCCTGCAGAGCTGGTGGGGACAGGGCAAAGCACAGGAAGGTAAGATGGGGAGAGGAAGTGATGGAAGAAATGGACACTGAAAAGGAACTGATTCTCAGCTCTCTTAGCTGCTTATTCCAGGCACTGGTGCAGGATGTGGGCTAGAAAACCTCCAGTCCCGTGGGAAGGTGCACTGTAGCACTGCAAATATCTGGGGTACCCATGCTGAGCCATGCAGTAGCTCTCTCTGGCTCCAGTCTTAGCAGGAGAGCAGAGACCTCCCACTGTGCCCATCTCTGGGGACAGGGAGAGCCTGTTTCACAGGGTTCAGGAGCGTAACTCACTGCAACCAACTGCTTGGTGGTACCCTGCCTTCCTGAAAAATGCTCCAGCAAAGCTGTTGGAGGAGTTCAGCACACTGGAGGGGAGCATTCTGAAGTGGTGCTGTTCCAGACAAAAAAAAAACCTCACGGCATATCAAACTGCCCCAGTTGCAAGACTGAGTCCCATGCTGAGACAATAAAATAGCACATGACTCTAGCTGTACGTACTCCATTTTTATGATCAGTTTGTGACCCCTTCACTATCTTTTAAAGATAAATTAGATTAATTTATATTAACTCAACCGAACCTGTTGAACAAAAATGCTTCTGAAAATATTTTTCAAAATTGGAGCACTCTTTCAAACAGCAGAGTTAAAACATGGAAGAAATAGCTGTTGTTTTCCTGCTATTGGCTATGTTTTTCAGCCTAGAACAGGCAGCTCGCAAGAACAAATTTTTCACATGTGAAAGGGCAAGTCCCCTCCACACCGTCTCTGTCAGTGACTGCCAGCGGCTGCTAGTTGTGTAGCACCAGGAGAGCCAGGACAAGGTATGACAGTGTCTGCTTCAACTAAGTCCCGCTGAAGTCTGCTAGGGAGTGATACAGTCCAGTTGCTGTGGGACAGCAAAGCCATTTCACCTCGGCCTTTCAGGGTGGGTGAAGGAATGGGGGGCAGGGGGGATATGGCAGTCCACACTTCCGTTTTGTCTTGGTATTAGGGTGCCTCTAGTAGAAGAAACACTCACTTTGTTGGCCCCAACTCTGAAACAGCAGCAAGACTTTTTTTACAAGGCCCCGTGACAGGGCTCAGAGAGGAAAGAGCTGACAAAAAAAAAGTCCTTTGGATTACATGTGGAAGCGCTGATATGCTTCCAAAGAGAAGATGCTATACATGAGCAATCTAGGCTATTAAAGACAACACTGATGAACAATTGCATCTATATTCTGAATAATGACAACAGCTCCTTTTCAGAGCTTTACTAGAACTTCCTTTCTAGGTAAATAACTTTCTCCTGATCAAAGTTTCTGGAATATTAGCAGATGTACAATGACAGACATAGTTTACTTCCACTTGAAGTGAAGCAATGGCATACTCTTCCTAGGAAACCATCATCTTGTGGATTGTGTACAAATTCGGCATACTCTGTGCAAATTCTTTATTGAAACAATGATCAATTTACAAGCTGGATCACATTTTATTTTGCCACTTCAGCGTAAACTGGTCTCTTTGTGGTTTACGGCCATGAACTATAAAATCATAACAGTATTTAAATCAAAATACAGTAACTGCTTCTCAAAAGAACACATTCATATTTGTCTTACATTTCTTGTAAAATCAAAAAAGATTTAATAATAAATGAAATATAACTTCAGATACTTTAGTGCAAGCATTTCCTTTGCATCTAATAAGCTTTCAGTTGTCCCACTAAGTATGGTGTACTTAGGAGGCCAACTCCTAAAATAGCATGCTGCCAAGATATTCCATGAGAACTTTTAAAATTCGACACTGTTAACACTTTCCAAAAGTAGTTGATCTGCACCAAATCAAACATCAGAAAGCCCTGGTTATGTTACAGTACTTTTGTCAAAAGGAAACTGCAAACTGAGGAAGTGACGTAGTATATACATTAGAATAAAACAGGCACTGATTTAAAAAAAAAATCAACATCTGCCCGCATATGCCATTCTGCAAGTCTTATGATTATACAGTAATTTTTAAGCACAAGACCGAACTGCTATGCCTTACCTAATACCAGTAAACCTGCATACAAATTCTGATCTATGGGTTCTTTTAAATTTTTAAAATGACAGCCTCAAAAAATGACTGAAGGGTAGGTTTCATCACAAGCATACTCACATCAGAGAACAAAAAAGGGTCAGCGTAAACAAATGCTGCTCAAAAAGAAAATGTTGAGTAAGCAGATAGTGAGTACTATGTTCAAGTGGTCTGATTAATATGGTCTTACATTTAGTGCAAAAAGAATAGTAAGTCTGAAATTCAAGTCCAACACTGATTTCTTGTGCTGCAGAAACCTAGTCATATTTCATGAAGTTTTGGAAAAAAATCTTTTAAAATGTTGTAAATACATCCTCCAAATGTCTTTTCCTTTTTAAGCCTGGCTTGGTGGTCCTTATGCTTTTAGAAGGCAAATTCAGTTGGACTGGATTTTACAGGTTCTGAGTGTTTTAAGAACCATTAGTATTTGGTGATGGAATAAATAGAACAATGTAACAAAAAGTGTGCATAGTCCACAGATAGGAACAGATCACTCTGATGTCCCTGAAGTGTTTAAGGTGCATAAAAATACATAACAATGCAAATGTTTATGTTTTCTTAGAGCCACCACGGATTTTGTATTTGTTGTGTTCCTGCACCATAAAAATAGCCACCCCCTAAGAAATACTGCAAGACAAAATTGTTAACTTTGTAACAGCACAGTCAGAAAGTTTGGAACAGGAAAGATGGGTTTGGATCTTGCCTGAAAGCATGTAAAAAGCTTTATGCTTACAGGTGTTACATAATGGATGCATAAAGACACTGAGCAGCATCCATGAGAACAGAAAAAATACATAAACCAGAACCATTACAATCTGTATTTTTTTCAGATACAGCGCTGTTCTGTTTTCACTCCGATAACACCCCACGGCTAAGTGTCCAAAGGCTTTATAGCAGACTGGCTGGACCAGTCCTACCTGTGAGCTCTCAGCTCCCAGTGAGTCCAGCTCCAGCAACGTCAAGGTTTCCCTTGACCTTGAGTCCAGCACTACACCTGTTACGCGCTTCTGATCCACACACCTGTTGCTCATACGTGGTTTGCAACGTACGTTGGTGTGTGCTTCCAATACACGCTCGTCGTGGGAAACCTTTGGGAAAAAACATAATCTGTATCTTCAAGGAAGTTTACACGGAGATGCTGAAGAAAACCATGGGGATTGTTTCCTCTCAAACGTTTCTTAATAAATAAATAATAAACAGGCTGGAGAACTGCCTGGCACCAGTCACCATATAAATACATGAAGGGGTCTGGACTCTACAGTAAAAAGCTCGTCATTAAAAACTAATTAAAATTAAAACACTGTAGTTTAATAAATAATCTTGAACCTTTTTTTTTTTAATATGTAATTTAAAGGTTATTTTTATACTTTCAAGGAGAACATCCTTGCTCATCTGTGCACTCTTGCTTGGGCACCAGGCAGGTAACTTTAGAACACATAAGCATTGTTTGTGAATGCTGGACAGGCAGAAAAATAAGATGCCTCTTTTCAAGAGGTTAATGTGAATTTAAAAAATTTAGTGCAAGTTCCTGCTTTTGTTTCTGCCTTTGTCTTTTTTAGTACCAGAAGAAAATTACGTAACTTGAAAAACTGATGTGAACACTAAACAGAAATGTAGTTCGGACTCAGACAAGAAGTTAACAGTTTGCATCAGTAAGTAGTATTTTCAATCGCACTGGTCAGAAGTGAGGTTTTTTATGGTATTCTCTTAGTCTACCCTGTGTTCTAGATTTGTATTGCTTTGCTGGAACTAAAATATTTCCAGCCACATTCCTAAAGGGACTTTGCCCTTGCATGTTTCCTTTTGGGCATTTTGTGTAGGTGCCTGCTACTGTGGAGAGCACAAACAAACAGTAGGCAACTAAATGCTGTAATTTTCACAAGTTGGTAGCAAAATTTGAAGTCCATTATTAAACATATATTTTTTTTAAATAACCATAAAAAGCTAAATACAGAGCCTTCTCTGCATCACTGACATAAGTCATGGGGTGTTCCTGTATTACACTGCTAGTGAAGCTCTGCACTTTAGCATGAGGAAGTTGACATAAAACCTCTGTTCATTATAATGTTCATTATAAAGAGTTTTTTTAGATAGCTGCAACATTGACTTTGTTTGGTCTCAATTACCTGTGCAGTTAACATACCTGATTGCCTCCAAAGGACACCTTATGTAGATGTGGCTACTTCAATAAAATGTCCAGAGAGCCATCCACACATCATCTTCCCATAGACCTAAGTGACTTCTTTTTCTGCAATATACTTGATTCCAGATTTATTTTGAGTATCTATACTTACACTATAGTCCTTCTTAAAAACTATAAGGTGACTGTCTGGTAGTTCCATACTAAATGTATGTCAGGTAATTAAGTAATATGCTATCATCCTACACAAACTCCTTGTAAGTGCTTTCTTCCTAGACTCACTATGGAGAGGGTCCTTTTTACTGTCTGTCTGCAAGAGAAATTATCACTTCCCTTCCACTCCCGGCATTTCCTGGCATAAACGTTGATCCTTTTTAATGCCACAATCGCTGTGAACATTAAAGCTTTACTTTAGGGATAGAGTCACATGTATTCAAGCACTAAACATCCTACATAGGTAGGAAGTTCTTAAAATACCAAAGCCATTATAATACAGTAAGCAGTTTGTGTGATAATCATTGTAATTTCACAGGACACTTGATTATAATTTTTTCTTTTAGTTTGGATAAAACACCCTCAAACTTACACTTATAGATGAATTTAGGCTTGATCTTCAGCATATGAATCTGCACAAAATTGAGAATCCCAACAAAAGGGTCTTCTGCCATTTCAGCCTTGTCATCAGCTGATTACTGGCGTTTGCAGGACTGTTGAGGAACCTGCATATCTTCTGGTAAGGTAGTGCATACTTACTCCTACCAAATTACTACAAAACAAAACACCTTGCATATTTGCAGCTGTTTTCCAGATAAACTTCTGGCAAAGTAAAAAATGTTCAAATATATGCAAGAAACCCTGCAGAGCTGTTGGACTGCAACTTTCTTTAAGATGTTTATGGGCTTTCCCAGCTGTAAAATCCACCTCAAAGTTGTTTCTCAATGGGAAAAAAAAAAATAAAATCGTTGGCACCTTCATTCCATGGAAAAGGGAAAACTGTTTCCCATGTGCCTAAGCAGTGTGGTCTCAAATGAAATGGAAACATTTTAACTTTCTTTAATAGCCCTCTAAATCACAATACAGCTGAGCAAACAGGCTTTGTAAATGGGATCTATTAGGATTTTATTTGGCTACTGGAGTGCTGCCTCTTGGGCAATATTTCAAATTCACAAGATAATATTTGCAAAAATGCAATAGAAGGAAATAACAAGAGTGAAGGAGGAAAATGAAAACCAGTTTTATGTTTAGTTAGTTGAAGTGTCCTACATCAAAGACTACCAATGACTTCCAGGAGGCCACTACAGGTGACTCCAACCTAGAAAAAGCTGAGGTAAATGTTTCTCGGAAACACTCCTAACTGAAAAGAGCAATTAATATTAATGTAATAGCACTTACTCTGCCATACATCATGGTAAACTAAAGTCAAACTGAGAAGAAAGTGCCAAAAAATCCACACACATGCTTTTGCTATGATAGTCTCCAGGTAAGGCTTAGCGGCAAGTACAATATGTATTTTTAAAAGAGCTCCACCTGATTTTCCTGCTATGCATAGATTCAGGAGTAACTATCATACATGGCTTTCATATATAACACATGTATTTTTGTCATTTGCCAACGCTGTGTCATCAGAACTGAGTTCAGCAGAAGGCTCAGGAGAGGGCTCTGCAGGAAGTGCTGGTGTTTGAGAAGTGTCTTCTTCCTTGGTGCCCAGCTGCATGCTTTCTTGTGACTGACCGTCCATGCAGTCCTTTTTGGACAACGGGTGAACTGACACTTTTATTGCAATCTGTTGAGGTGGCTCATGCAGTGACGATGCATCAGAGTCAGCTGTGGGAGAGTCACTGCGCTTCAAAGCATTCGGGAGCATATACATCTCGTCTGTTTCTGTGGTTTCCTGGCCTTCTGCTGTCTGCCGTACAAAATTCTGTCCTTGCTCCTCCAGACCGACAACCTCCATAATTTCTTCCATTATAGTCCTGCAGTTCATGATGAGAGGTGGCAAAGGTACGCTCCGAGCAAGCTCTTCAATATAGCGAGCAAATTCCATGGTCTTGAACTGGGTTACTTTGGCAAGCTCAAGCGTTTTGGCTGAAGTGATAATTGGGATACGCTTTGCAATCTCAAAGGCTTTCTGGAGTTTCTCTGCCCCTTCTGTTCTGAAGAATTCATTAATTGCTTTCTCTGTTTTCTTCAGATGACTGCTCATCATACACAACCGAGTAATGTTCAGTATCATAACAATGGTAAAAGCTACAAGGCAGACGATCATGTAATAGATTCCCATATCTCCGGAGGTAAAAACAACCCTCAGTGTGACAGTATTGTTGACACTGCCGTATGTGTTAGATGCGACACACGTGTATTTACCTCTGTCTTCAAAAGACACGCTGGTAATGTTTAGTAGCCCATTGTCAAGAAACCACCACTTTCCTGCTGGAGAGGAGACAGAGTAACTTTGTTAGAAGTATTTTGTTCACATGATCAGCATAGTCTTAAACATCAGCTTTGTCAAACTGGCTTCAGATTTTGGAAGAAGGAAATAACGTTCACAAGAAGACAAAGAATTTACCATCACAAAGGCCTGTCTGTCCCTGAGATCCTAGCTATGTTTTTATCAAATCCCTGACATCAACTGTGAATAATTGACCACGCCCTAAAAGAGTATCATAAAAAAATGTTAACATGCATGACATCTATCGCAATCTTATGGTCAGTTAAATTACAAAGATAGGACTGCTTACCCCAGACAGCCTCCCGAACACATGCCACACTTCCTCAAAGAACAGTAACGATGCGATTGTGAGGCAGAAGAACCTACTAAGCCCTCCGTGTTTTGTTCCCTGACAATGCATTTTCTTACAGTTGGGTTATTTTTGATATCTTGTTACAGTATCTCATATAATTGTGTTAATGTAAACTTCTAAAAACCTAAAGTTTCAGAGGTCATACACTACATTGAGCACTGGAACAGGTTGCCCAGAGAGGTGGTGGATGCCCCATCCCTGGAAACATTTAAGGCCAGGCTGGATGAGGCTCTGAGCAACCTGATCTAGTCAGGGATGTCCCTGCTCCTTGCAGGGGGGTTGGACTAGATGACCTTTGAAGGTCCCTTCCAACTCTAACCATTCTATGATTCTATGATTCTACATTGCCTGACCTTCGAGGTGTTCAGAATCTAATTTTGACGTATGATTTTTAAAAAAGGGAAATAAAACAGGAAGAGTAAAATGGATGGGAAAGAGAAGAGCAATTAAAAGAATTGAGAGAACATCTTGTCTGCCAGTATGAACTTCTATGCACCATGATGGAACTTTTACTTTTAAAAGTAATTTCTATCAGTGTAATGTAATTGGTATCTTTGGTTGCTCCATTAAATTGTATGTGTACATTTCATATCCTTTGAACCTGTCACAGCAGAACACTTTAGCTATTAAACTGAATTTGAAAAAACATGTTAAAATAGAGTGCTCCTATCACTGCTAAAAGTGATTCAAGACTCAGCTAGTTACTGTGTTTGCCATTATATATTGGTAACGAATCAGACTTTTAGTCCCGCTGGTGAGCTTCATTTTTGTTCAAATATCACTACCATTTAAGAGCTGAGGATGTATATTTTTTGCTTTACTTGATGTGATACGACTTATTAAATCACAACTTTGCTTCAAAAAACATGATTCAACTCCAGCAGGAAAGCCTGATGTCAATTCTTTCCTTCGTGTAAACCCATCCCTGTAAGTGTTCACACGACGGAGAGAACAGCCAGAAAGTGTAGGAGTGCCTCCATGCCTTCTGAACACTTCATATAGGGAGATGTCATACAGAAGATTTCCTTTTACAACAATGACATAGGCTGATGTAAGCTAACAAGACCATCTAATACCTACTGTTGCTCAGAGGCAGACTCAACGGTTTTCAATCTCGGCAATGCAATCCCAAGCCATTCCTGACAGGTATCTGCTGAAGGCAGAAAGGGAATTTCGATAACTTTCCCCAGGAGGCAATCTTTACTATCAGAAAGTTATTTTTCCTTAAATCTAATCTAACCATCTGCAATTTAAATCTATTATGAAAGCTGATCAAAGACCCAGAATCTGTGATGAGAGGACTAAAACAGTGCAAACCCCCCGTGCAATGCAGGTAAATCACAAGGCAAAAATTGCAGTCCTGCCACAGGCTGGTGTATACCTTGTTTCTATGTTTATTTTATCCTTTTCATGGAAGTTCTTTTGTTGTTAAAAAGATTATTCTATTTTTTTACTTTCTTTCTTTCAAGGAAGAATCTGTGGTCAATTCTGAAACTCATTAGTCAAAAAAAAGCCTTGAATTCAGAGTAGTTATGGTCTTTTACCATTTTGAAAGTTTTTCTAATTAAACATGGCTTATCCAAATAGTTTTTTCACGTTATGTCCAGTAGAAGTCTATGTAGAAAGTATTCCTGCCAGATCTCTGCCTCAGTTCCTGTATGGACAGCTCTTAATTACATTTTTTTATCCTCTTACTTAGCATTTTTAACTTAGCGGAAACACTATTTTTTGCCCTAGCTTAAGTCTTGGAAACAGCTGAATCACTTTGCCTGAAATTAAAAAAAAATATAGAATCAATAAAAATCTCTGTCTAAAGCAAACCTTTACCTAAAAAAATCACCCCAATCTGCTAAACTTAGGCAAATTCAGAGGAAAACTCTCTTACAGTGGAAATGTCAGCGTCTATAACAGATGACACTTCTTTCTCCACATCTAGAATAAGAAAAAATACAGAGTATTGGCTGCTCAGCATTTCTTTGAATTGCAGTGTTGGCAAAGTGGGGCTTTATTAATTGTAAAAGGACAAGACGCCTTGCTGGTGATCCTGGCTCCAGCTGTTATAAATGACATAACGGCACTGAACTGTGACCCAGCGACTGGGTCTGTGCCAGTGGATCCTGGCAGATAGTACAATCCTAATGAGAAAACAATGATTAGAAAAGGTATCACTACTGGGTTTTCATAACAGTTCAATGCCATACTCAACATGACCATATACATAGTAAAGAAAAATCTTGTGCTCGGAAACATTTCTTACAGGAAAACAGCTTCTCAAAGGTGGAAGCGCACTGCTGAAAGTTCAGGTTAAAGTGATATTGTCTTAATACCACATCTGCAACTTTTCCTGATTTGGTCAAAGTTTTTGCTCATCTACCTGAATATTTTTGTAGTAGCTACCTTTCTCAGTTGACTATATAAAGACCTAAAGTCAGATGACTAACTAAAGGGGAAAGTTTATTTTAGTGAGCCCTCATAAAATTAGTCCACTCTAGTGGACTAAGCACAGTTTGTTGCCATGACCGCACAAATTATATCTGAGAACCTCAGACAAGCTCAAGTAGTTCCTTTCTCTACCTTTACTCAGAAAATTATAAAATACTGTAATGTAAAATGTAACTAGCTGTGCAGTACGCTTTTACAGATACACTATGCTGTTGCACATCCAGCTGGGTCAATCATTCCTCGCGTCATCGCAGAGCTCTCCCTCAGGTCAGCTATTAGTTAGGCAAGCTATCTTGCATTTAGCATCAATAACTAAGAGTTTATTTCATCATGCTGTGAACAAAGCAGTCAGTATGGAAGGGTTACATGAGCAAAACACCTTCCACTCCCCCTGAAATGTTCCCTAGAAGTATAATTAGGATTAGCACTCAAATCTTCCATTTAGGGAAAACAAGCTCATGTGTAATTAAGGGCTCTGGGAAATGCAACTGAAGAGTCTTAACTAAAGCCAGGACGGCTCAAACTTGGCTTGTCCTTCTGACTGCTGCCCTATATAGGTTTATCTGTTGGTCATTCAAGGCATCTCCCACTTCTCACACTCCCAGGGCACTATACATAAAGACAGCAGGAATATCAGGGAGTTAGGTGTGTTAAATTCATGCCAACAAACTATGCTCATGTCAAGAGAATCCTCTCTTGAATTGGAAAATAGCTTTTTAGTCTTTTTGTGGTGCCAGAGAAGAACAAAAGAGGACAGAATGGGAAACAGGATCAACCCCAAAGTCTTCCAATGAGAAGAAGCCTGTCTACACCTTCTGTTAAGTGCTTCAGCTTCTTGCTATGCGTTGCTATAAATAACACATGTAAAAAAAGTTACTGTTTTCTTCCAAGGTGCGCACAACAAATGTATGACTTTCACATATTTTCACACAGGAAAATACCAGTGTCAGGCCATTACACTCAGGTTATTAGTCGTGCTGCATGACAGGCTACATCAGTGAGAATACCAAGATCTTACCTTTATTCTCCTCCTCTTGGAGCAGGTGGCCGTTGGAATTGTACCATCTGTAATGTGGACTAGGACTACCTTGGACATTGCAGTCGATCAAGGCACTACTCCCCTCCTTGACTATAACGTGGTCGACGCGGGAGATCACCACAGGCACAGATCCCGGGTCCGTGTCCGTGCGGTTGAAAGTGCTGTTAGTCACATCCTCAGCAGTCGTCACAGCTGCTAGTAAGATGACAAGGCATGTGGTAGGCAGAAAGTATAAAAAGTGGTGGCTGTTCAGTATGTTCATTTTCCTTCAGTAGTACACGCAACTGGCTGGGAACTGGGATCGGTTCTGCTGAACCCAGGCCCTTGAGGTGAGGTCGTCACAGGAGAGTTCTACTTTGATCCATGCAATTTTACGTTTAAAATATCCTATAAAATAAATAAATAAGTCCAATGAGATGGCATATATAAACAATCCATTAGATGTGCTCTTTTCAAATAGTGACACATCCATTAATGCATTTCACAATCATCAGCTTAGTGCCTTGTCTAAATGCTAATGTTATCACAGTCCCTATTCTTCCTGGAAAAAGATGCATACATTTTCCTGACAACAGTGTTGTTCGGAGTGGCAGGCGTGGGAGAAGGCTTTTATCACCTAGACACTTAGCAGCAATTTAGCTACAGTAGCAGCTACAGCTTTATGCCAGAAGTTCTACAGATTTTTCTTTTTTTTTTTTTTTTTTTAAACATTTGCAAAATCAACAGGAAAAACAAAGGTATACCACGACAAAGCTGTCACTATCAGTTCAGTGCTGCAACTCTGTCACGTGTGTGGTCTTAGGTGAACTGTGGAACACGGTGTAAGAAAGAACTGCTACAGGAAAGGTTTTTGGAGCTGATGCTGGAATCCTTAATACACACAATTTTATCCAAATATGATAGCACATACAGCAATACACCTCAGACCATTCACTTTTCTTAAGCTAATGCATTTTTTAAAGTTTTCTGAAATAAAACATAGCATGGCAGAATATTTTTAAAGGAGGATATTTAGTAGTTGATAAAGTCATTTCAATGTAATTTTTAGAGCAGATTTAGAAAGAAAAATACTTGCTAGTGACATAATTACCGGTAAGGTTTCTTTGAGATACAAATGAAGTTGAGACTTCCATTCCTTATGTGGCATTACGTATTTTGCCTGTATACTTTTTACACGCTCTCACTACAGTATTTTCCCTCAACCAGCCATCTACAATGACCCCTTTCTTAAAGAGTGATTTCAGTTTGGAGACAGAGAAGGGAGGGGTGTTTACAAACGTGCTCTCTATTGCCCTCATTATGCTCCCAGTGAACACAACTGGCATTCAGTACTGACTGGGGGCACAACGTTGGCCTCAAAATGAGCACCTTCAAAAATTTCACTCAGAGTCTAAGGACCACCAGTGATGTTAAAATCACAGCAGAGTATCTAATAACATCAATTTTGCTCATGTTTTTGCAAGGTAAATAATGGAAAGTTAGTGAAACTCATTAGTTAGAGGAATCCTGGAATCCAAATATACTAAGTATCTAAAAAACCTTCCCCAAATGAACATTTTATTTGCAAAACTGTTTACCTTTTATTAAAGATCTGGTTGACACTATGGCAACTCATCTACCTTAGCATGGAAAATGACTGCTGACAAGGTTAGGTCAGTTCCATAACATAAATACTAAAAACCAACAAACAAACAATTCTATTCTCTCTTTTCTTCTTTATTCAAAAAGGAAAGAAAACAACATTGCTGTCTTTCACCGGTAATATTTGACTTAGGTTGTTTTCTTTTCCATCCCCTGTTCTCTGTAAGGCAATTAACTTGATTTCATACAAATAGGTACAACTGTTATTAAAAGAGCAAAAAAGTTTCTTCCATTTTGTAGGATGCATAATTTCTAAAAATGACAAACTATGTTTTTTTAGTTAAGCTGCATGCATTGCGTGGATGCCTGTCACTCCAAGCCTGCCCCCATTTTTCCCATTTTTCTAATTATTGAATGTGGAAATACTTGTCTTGAACAGACAGAATAATTTTAAACTTTAAATTAATATACAAATCTCATTTGTCATATAAAGCTATCTAAACAATGACTTCAGAAATCCATTTCCAATTATGCAAAGTGTGTAGAGCCTGTGCTTTTGAAGTTCTCTGTAGGTACAGCCTGTCTGAATCTGCACTTTGCAAAAAATCGTTCAATTCTGCCTATTCAGTTCAGTAACTATTTACATCTCATTTCTACTACTCCATTAACCTTGGAGACAGATATTCTTTATCATTACACATATTCACTCTATAAAATCTTTCTGTACAGTGTTATAGATCTGCATTGCGCCATACAGAAAAGCCAAAAGACACGTCACGCTTCCTGGCAAGGGAGCAGGAACAAAGACTGGCTGGGTTAAGACAATGGGAAGGGCAAAAGAACAACATAAATTGATTAAGCGTGTGTTGCTAATTACTAGCTGTGGCTTGTTATTATTCTATTTGAGCTAACCATATTTTTTTCATAGCAGAAAAATCAGTAGCAATCAAAAAAGGTGTTTAGCGTGGAGAGCAATCTGCATTCCAGAGGGAAATGAAACGGCATCACCTCAACGGGTGAACAGAAAACCTGTAAGGAAGGACTTGCAGTGTATTGGGAAGCTCAAGGCAGCTGGCGGCCTGCTGAATCCCTACAGCACAGGCATGCTATGGATGGCTGTTTGGGAAGCGTGTGATGGCAGCAGCAATGTAAGGCGTGCCTAGCCTGCACATTTACCTGTGTTTAACGCGGAGCATACGAAAGCAAAAACCATACCTTTGCGTAGCGATAACAAATGTGACCGGTTCGTAACATGGTCAAAGGGCCAATTACTTGTCTGAAAATGACAGTGACTCTCAGAGTGGCGCAGAATTGAGTCATAAATAGCTGCAGTAAATTTTAAGGAGTATAGCCAAATAATTTATGTCTACTGTGGAAGATTCATGCCTACTCATTTCACTCCTGGGAATGTACTTTCCCATGTATGTTTCTGAAATGAAGAACATTAAGAAAACGCTAAATACCTCTGCAGATGCATTTGTTTGAAATAAATTCAGCTTGATGGCTAGCATGAGGAATAACCAGGCAGTAGATTTAAAGCAGAATGTTTGGAGATGGTGGCTACTGCTTTCACATGCCATCCAGGGAAGTCCTCTTGATGGACACTTGTGTATGTTTGAGGAGTCAGGGAGAAGAGCAGTGTTTTAAGAAGCAAGTTTAGACAAATGGTCCCAGGGTAACTAGGAAGTGACAGGGAATCTTTTCTTTGGTGTGCATCCTCTGCACTGTTAGTGGGAAACAAAAAAATCAAAGAAAAGGCAAAGAAGGTTTTCTCAGCCTCACCTAGCACAAAAAAATTAAAGGGTGGCCATGGAGGGAACTACATGTCCAGGGCCCTCTACTAACCCGTTAGGCAGGACCAAAAATGCTACAGTCAGGTTAGGAAAGTGGGAAGAAGCAGAGAGAGAACTGAAAAGGTAGAAAATGTGGTCACACCAGACTCTGGTGCAAAGGGAGATTTCCTGAGAGTTTCTGTCCTACTGCTCTGCCGTAGGCACAGCAGCAGCCTGAGGATATCAGGGAAAACAAATCTGGGAGCCAGCTGCTTTGTTAAATGTAAATGATGTAATGGGTTATGATTCAATCACACAACTAAATGGGGAGGAGGCTAAAGAGAGACTTTCTTCTGACAAAGAACCAAGAGAATCCAGAATATCAGAGAAGTGGGCACAGCGCTGTCACCCTGGATCTTGGCTGTGAGAGGAAGTAATTAGCTGTGGCCCATGATAAAGCTGATGAAGGCAGCCAAAACTGTAACCTTTTCATCTGACCCAAACTCAGAGAAAGCTGGATTGACTAGACTATAACAAAGATTCCTGTAATAACCCCTCAAGACTGAGAGTAACACAGGACATTAATGAAGAAGGACATCTGCAGTACTGAGTATTGCTCTATAGGAACAGACTGAGTCTCTGGGAGTATTTTGCCACAAAAGGAGGTCACTATAAATAAAAAGTTAAATTTCTGGTCATGGAAATAATGTAAGTGCTCCTTTCTCCCATCCACAAAGCACATGTGCTAGCTGTACAAGACTTATAAAAAGCAGAAATTCATAACAGATAATATGGTTCATACACTTGTCCCCCTTTCTTTTTTAATTTTAAAACGGTGGTGCATGAAAAGGAAAAATAACATCCCTAGCTATTCTGAGCTACCCTTTCCAGCCAAAGTTGTAGTCAGAGACAGTCTTTCCGCCCAAGATGGAATCCCCAAACTCTCCTCCAGCACCTATAACATATACATAGATAGCTTACCCTGCCGTATTATATCTGTAGCAACATTTACCACAGAAAGGTGGTTGCCAGTAGTCCTTACATTAAATAGCTTTGTTTTCTACTTCCCCAACCCAAATGCTATAAACTGAAAATCTGAAAGTAACAGATTTACTGCTCGCGGGATTAACTTCCAAGGAAAAATGCATCAGATTTGAGCCACGTGAGGGAACTGTGACAGGCTTTTCTTCTAAGTGACATGATAGCCAGCTCTAGCATGCTCTCCATGCATTTTTAGCCAGAAAAATTCCCTGGAATGTGCTCCAGAACAAGCACGGCTGCAGGGTCGTGGTATTACTCCTAACTATGTGAAATGGGGACAAAAACTGAGGTTAAAACTTCTCTGTTCAAAATCAAGCATCAATCTAAACAGGAGACACTGACAGCTTGGACTGGCTGGGAACATTAATTTCTCAGAGACACGTTCTGACTGACCAACTATTTTTTCATGTCACAGGTTTGCTTCCCAGTATTACTGCCACCAAAGAAAATGACTTGTGGATGAGGGGCCACATTTGTAAATACTGCATTTGAGCAGAACATGATGACAGAGCACAAAAGAACAGAAAAGGAGGGCAGTGATGCATACCTTTTCCTGGCTTGCTCACTTCTGTAAGACTGGCCTGTTCTTGTTCTTGGAATAATGTGTAATCCTATTAACTGGGAGGTTATTCAATTCAAAAGTGAAGCACAAGAAGCCAGCTTATTGTATAATGCATAATTTTGTTCCTATAGCTTTAACATCCAATGCTATCTTTCTTGGCTTGTAAGTGATCAAGAAAATGCAATATGTTTAATTCTAATTCTCATTTCTCTATCAATAAGTATCAAGGATGATGCTACGAAACAACACAAAAGCTAATTCTGTATTATTTAAAAACTACTTACTGCCCTTCCTAGTTTCCATAGGCAATGCCTTTACAGAGTGGGCAAAACTAAAAGTTAACAGGTTTTACTGGAACAGGAATGCAGATGAAGGAATTGATGCCATAAAGAAGGTGAAAAGCTCACTGCCAGTTCATAGGCTTAAGAGTGGGAACCAACTACTGAGAAGGTGAAGCTATTAGGGTCCAGACAGGCAGATGAAGAGAAACGTCACTCATTTACAACCAGTAGAAACTTTCTGACTTACTTTTCTAGTAATTTGCTAGTCAATAAAATACTAAGGCTTGGTTCCGAAAGAGTTGCTCTGTTCATTCTCTTTGGCTGAAGTTTCAGTCCTTCTGAACTTCCTGGTTTTCTGCTTCCCCAGCTATGTGGAATAGGTGGCACGCTGGGGTAATGTTTGTAAGGTGAAGAGCTTCCTTGTGCACATCTAGACTGGAGCTCTTCATCTGAGCAGCAGCCCCCAGCTATGTGTGTGCTTCAGGCTCTTCAGCTGCCTAGGAACCTTTTAGAAACTTCTCATCAGGGCAGTGTGATCCTGCTCTGGTCAGGTGTGCCCAGCCACTGGTGTCACACTCGCTGCCTCCAGCCACCTGATGGGAGGGTATAGAGAAGACAGACCCAGGCTCCTCTCAGAGGTGTGCAGTGAAAGGACAAGAGACAAGGGACACAAGCTGCAACAATGGAAATCATGATAATTTATGACGAAATTTTTAAACAGGTCAGTTAAGCCCTGCAACGCGTTGCCCAGAGGGGCTGTGGAATCTCCATCCTTTGAGACATTCAAAACTTGACCAGACACAGCCTGAGCAAACTGGTCTACACTCGTGCTGCTTGAAGCAGGGTGTTGGACCAGATGGCTTCCAGAGGTCTCTTCCAACCCAAAGAAACTCTAATAATCAAGAAACACAAATATAGGAATGGCCTTGGAGCATCCACTGGAAAAAAAAAAAAAAACAGCTAAACTTCAAAATTTCTATATGGGATGCTGGGACATTGCCTTCATGATCCCCTTCAGAATCCTTTTATTTTTGAGCAGCAGTATTTTAGAATGACGAGACAGGCTGAGAGTGTTGATTACAGCCTGAAAAAAAAATGTGTTTCACCTTCTGCATTGTACTTAGCTGATAAATGAGTGCCTTTACCGTAAAGAAAGGACTTATTTCCAGCTGTTGTGGTTTTGTTTAGTGAGGGGGGCCTAAGGTGGTAGCTTCTGTAGGAAACTGCTAGAAGTCGCTCCCCTTTGTTCAGTCAACTCAACCGGGCCTAGGGCGGACCTGCTGCTGGCCAAGGCCGAGCCAATTGGTAGCAGAATGTCCCGTGATAACACCTCTGCGATAACGTATTTAAGAAGGGGAAAACAGAAAAAAAAAGAGAAGAGAAGATGTGACGAAGCTGAGCAGGGGCAGAGGCCCAGAGGGGGAGGCGCAGGCCTTCGGGGCCTTGCAGGCCTCACCCTCTGGCCTCTCGCCAGGTGGCCGACTGGGCCCAACTCAGCCCGGCCCGGCTGCAAGAGGTGGAGAGGAGATGAGATGGGATGAATAACGCGAAGAGATCCTGAGAGGCTTCTGCCAGCCTGTTGTGAAGAATAAACTTTTCTTGTGAGAGAAACAGCTGCAAACACCAAGGTCAGTGAAGAAGGAGGGGGAGGAGTAATGCAGCTCCTGGCCAAGATTCCCCTGCAGCCTGTGGCGACGACCATGGTGGAGCAGGTTGTCCCCCTGGAGCCCATGGAGGTCCACGGAGGAGCAGAGATCCACTTGGAGCTTGGAGCCCGTGAAGGACCCCGCACCGGGGGAGGTGGATGCCTGAATGTGGTTGTGGCCCATGGAGGGCCCACTGGGACAGCCGTTCTGGAGAGACTGCACTCCGTGGAAGAGATGACCCACGCCGGAGCAGTTTAACGAAGGACTGTGGCGTATGGGTAGGACCCCACACTGGAGCAGGGGAGGGATGTGAGGAGTTCTTCCCCCAACTGTGAAGCAGCGGCGTAAAACAACGCATAATGGACTGACCGCGATCCCCATTCCCTCTTCCCCCCTGTGCCGCTCGGGGGGGGGGAAGGTAGATAATGTGAAGCTCGGGAAGTGGGAGGGGTGGAGGAGGTTATCTTGTTTCTCTGTCTCATTATCCTGCTAGTTGTAGTAATAAATGAATAGTTTTCCCCAAGTCGAGTCTGGTTTTGCCCGTGACGGTAAGGATTTCTCCCTGTCCTTATCTCAAACCTCGAGTCATTTTTCTTAAATTATCTCTCCCTGTTCTCTCGGAGGGTGGGGGGCGTGAGAGAGAGACTGCGTAGTCTGGTCCAGATCGGGGCTGAACTACGACACCAGCCTAAGTAACTAATGAAATATCACTTATTCGGGATGTCTGCAATACCGAATGTTGTTTTATTTTCCACATGTAGATAGACTCTAAAGTTCATGCGTTATTATCTGCTGATAGATGTGGCTTCTTGATGCTACAGAATTGTCAATTGTGGTGAATCTCATCTTGAAACAGAATAAAGCAGAAATAAGTAAGACTCAAAGACAGACTAAGATAACCTTTTCAGACCGCTGACTTGAGAGGGTAGATTAGTAAGAAGAGATGTTATTAAAAGTATACACAATATATTGACAGCGAGGCACATATATTTACTGCTTCTCATAATACTAAAAGGAGACAAACGTCACTGAAATGAGATGGAAAATGGGCCAGTGGGTGGAAGGACAAGGAAGCTGTTTTATTAATATATGACTAGACTGCAGTTTCTTGACATAGGATAAAATAAGGGCTGGGAGTTTAGGAAGATTCAAGACAGACTGCATACAGTTTACCTATGCTGGCTCACAGACTATGATGGTTTATGCACAATGTGAGGACTTAACTGTCTTCTGTGCATTGTCCTCTGAGTGTATGGCCCTGGGCAGTGAACAGGAATGGCTGTCAGTATGGCAACTCAGAGCCCTTTTCTAGGACTCCTGTCTAAAAGAAATGAGAATAAATAAGCCCTCAAATTAATTCTCCATTTTGTAGGCACTGGTAAGCTATTACAGGCAAACATTTGTCGATTTGTTTTGTAAGGTAACAAATGATAAATAAAAAAAGAAAGAAAAAGCAAAAATCAAGGGCTGTAGCCTATTCTACTGTTAATGGCAAAAAAGGAGTAAAATTTGTAATGAGCGTCTTCTAAAGTTATTTTGTTCTGGACACATCCAACACTGTAGGGGAAACAGAGTAAAGTTAATGACTGTAAAGATTCAGTTATCTTCATTTCAGGGTTCCACAGTATATGAATAAACTGCAGCAAGAAAGCACCAAGCAATAAGGAGAGTCCATATTTTATATGTTTGATTGAAAATTAATGCTATATCCTGACTTTCAGTGTAGGAAAGAAGCACATGCCATCCTATTCAGCAAAGGAGTTCTTCATGTTGCCTTTATGAGTGTGTAAATATTTTAGAATATTTTTACTGTCAATTTCTCCTCAGTTTTGTTCTTCTTTATCCTATTTCACGGCTTGATATTGCAAAACTAGCAAGCCTATGGCATCCTAGAGACTTCAAGACTCCCTTCACTTTAAACATTTGAATGGTGCCATTGATTTAACCATGTTTTTGAATGGTCTGGTGTGTGCCCCCTCATGCCAACGAACACTCAGAGACCTTAATCCATTAACCTAAAAATGAAGAGATGAAGGCTGCTGGTAGGTATTTATTGAAGAGATTATTTAAAGTAGCTCAAGAATGCCAAACCTCTGTAAAGTTCCCTTTTAATGTCGCAACTCCTCTAATCCCCGCATCCCTGCTGTATCAGATCAACTTTTTGCGAAATACACGGAAGTAACAAAAACACTCAGGCAGCTTGGATGCTTAGTTTTTCATTAAGTAAGCTGTAGTTCATATATGCATTTTGACATGGACTGAGCGATCTAAGTGTTCTTTCTTGGAGGTATTTTAATGACTGCAGTAAAAACAAAGCAAAGGTTTATATCTAGTGGAGAAGCTTGCTGTTTTTAATCAAGACAGGTGCTGTGGTGGAAGTGTCCAACTGAGTTGTGGGCCACCCAGACCATAAAGGAGATTCAACACTATCGGCAGTGGAGCCTTTTTAAGGCCCAGCTTATGGTGATTAGGTATGCACTCTTTACAGGATTTTTAATCTTACAAATACATACTTTGTTTATGTAGATTACCTAGATTCATTCAGCATTTGTATTTATTTGCAGGCCGGACAATTACTACGCAGAGCAGTTTTGTATACAAAGCTATTATTCCAGAAACATCTGTATGGCTTTAAGAGACACTTGCTTAACTCCCCGCGAGCCTTCAGCATAGCTGCTGTTTTGCTGTTGCAGTAAACACAGACAGATCAATGCTTAGCAGTCCCCTTTGTTGAGAAAGGAGGAACAAAGAAGATGCACAGAGAATATCTCCCACACTTCCACATACATCTGCACACTGCTTGGCTTCAACAGGTTCTATGTATCTTTCATTTTCTTTACTCATCTCTTATCTTTTATTTATACCAGCACTCCGTAAGCACTATTCTGCCAACAGTTTAATTAACTGAACTCAGCAAATAGAAGAGATCACATATGCTCTTGGCATGGCTTACGTGACCCTGCTAAGAACACAGCAACGCAGAGTGCAGCCCAGTTCCCTTCCACTTCCTCTTTTGAGCTGTGTTTGCCAAGGCTAACCATCCTTTAAGCACATCTAGCTGTTTTCTTTTTTCCAAATGAAGAAGTAAAATTCCAGATGTAGGACATTCAAACAAGACATAAAATTAAAAACTAAGTTTTGTTTAAACAAAGACACGAAGGACTTTGCAGGGCTAAAGACTTCCACTATTTAAATATCTAAATTTTCTATGTGCTTTGAATAGGTGAATGTTTTCAATGCACTGATAGAGTTTTCATTATCCTATTGTAACAAAAGGTTCCCATTTTAGTTGGAATATAAAAAAAAAAGAAAAAAAAAATAGGAGCAACCAGATTTGAGTATGACTAATTCTTTTCTATCCCTATAGAACTGCAAGATGGATGTAATTTTTAATGACCGGCTTTCGCATTTATTGGTTTGTGGATACAGGACAAAGAGGCTACACGTGGATGCCGTGATTAGGATGGGATTAACCTTGTCAGAGGGGGAATTTAAAGGTATCCAACCATTCGTGACTGATTGCAGTAGAAAAGGATCATTTCAGGTCAAAAGTGCCTGTGCCTACTTTCTCCACAAGTAACAAAGAGGACAGCAGACAGGATTCAAAGGAGTTTGCCCTGCACCACACAGTACCTGAAGTCTGGCTTGTACACAAACGTGATCAATTCAGCCCTTTCCAAGCATGTCTACATAAGGCCATGTATAGGCAACAATTTATACTGGAAGCCCTCAAGAGTTTACTAAAGAACCTCTATAATTTCAGACTTTTGTGCCAGTTACTTCTACTTTGTATTGAAAAATGTAACATTAAAGTAACATAACTTTCCCAGCATCCAGTATTGCTATCAGCATGTGCCCGGGGACTGCACACACAGCAGTGCAGCTGCAGTGCCATAGATGTGCCCTGGCCCTGCACGACTTAAAAATATCAGGAGAAATCTTTTCTTCATGTACAACTCTCAAAGCAGCAGAACCACGTCAATTAAATGTTAAGTTTGGGCTAGGTAGGTTATTCTTAATGTATTTCCTCCACATGTGGTGGCCCTGTTCCAAAATAAAACATTTAGACACATATGTACAGAGTTCCTTATTTCTGATAAACAGGTGCTACTCACGGTAATTACTTTTACTCTGAAATAAGAGAGTCCACTACCAAAATTTCTTATTTAGCTAAATCAAAATAATGAAATCTCTTTGAATTCCTCCATCCTGACACAAATAGGTAAAAGTTTTGCATGTCCTTCACAGGCTTCCTGGCAGATAGAAGACATGATGCTCTAAAATGCTGCTATGAATTACTTTAATCATACTAAGTGGTGAAAAGTAATAGCATCTCCATTGTCTTGGAAGTGATGTTTCTAAGATGGGTCTGTATCAGGACAGAAAATGCCACTATTTTAGTTAACAGAACTAAATAACAAAATTAAGACTACAAAGAGAGGTTTGCAAAGGCACACAAGTCTGCATGGATGGACAGCAGCTCAGAATCACAGGAATAAAAAAATTCCAGGAAGTATTCAGGAGCTTGGTCTTACACCACAGCCTTCTGGTGACATACTGATATGGTCCATGATCTCTTAAAGTAGGATCATAGGTGTTTGGGCTTGCAAAAACTTCTAGTAAAAGTGCAACTCTCTGTCAGAGAAAGAAGACCCTGCTAGCAAAGCTCAGTACAGGTTACTTTAGCTCCTGGCAAGCTCACTCTCCCTGTTACAAGTTGCATCCGTGTCTTAGTGGTGTCTTACACTGGCACTAAGTTTAAATCATAAAAAAACTGCCAGTCTCCAGATTCCAAACTTTCTAGGCAAGAACTGAAACACAGACTGGTTTTGTTCCATTTAAATCAGCCCCCAGCACCCATATCATTGTGTCAAAAATGTGACCCTCTCTCAAACCGTATGAGGGTGGCTTTGCATATTTCTGTTGGTTGGTTTTGTCTGTTTGGTTTTTCCATGGTTAAAGCGATGAATACACTTTAACCAGGTTCCTGTGCCAACTCCATCCTTCTCCTCCATATTAGAGCAGGACCTGTCTAATTGCAAGGAGGCAAGGGGGACAGGGCAGGGAGGCAACTGGAATTGCACAATACAGATCACTTCGGAATTCACTTCCACCCTTTCAGCATGTGTTAGATGTTTTAAGAACAACTGATTTTTTCTGTAAGCTTTCAGGATGGGAAACGTGCCTTGGACAAATACCACATATCACTGTGTTACAGCAGGAAGAGAGCCTTTTTTTGGGTGGATGTTCTGCTGTTTGTCTAGGCCCCTGAAAACTTAAATTCTTCAGAAAAAGAAAGTGTACAATGTAGACTCCAGCTGTGTAAGTTGCAGTCAACATCATTGATGTTGATATACTGCAGTCTAAATGAGAAGGCTTTCTAATAAAAAAAGAATTGCTACGACACCAACCACAAGTATACCACTGGTGCTGCTGCTAACTGTACACACTAAGCCAGACAAAAGATTCCTGCCATGCAAACATCATCTCCATTGAAAGGAGATCTGCCATAATTTTTCCTGCTGCAGTGGAGAGAGAAATTCTTCCACAATATAATGGCTCTAAACAACTAAAATGGTACCTTTTTTCCCTTTTAACTCCTTTGTGTTTTTTTCCCTGTGAACTAACTTTACAGTCTTTCAGGCAAATAGGTACCAAATGAGGTCACATTCAGTATTTATCATCGCTTGCAGAGTCGGTACTTTTTTTTTCTCCGGAGCAGAGTTATCAGGGAAGCTCCATTTGACATGCCTCAATCCAACAGCTGAGAGAAGACTGTTCGGAAGTGTAGGCTCTTACAAGACTCTCCAGATAAATGCAGTAGAAAAGCGCCTGCTCAGTAGTGCTCTCTGTCCTCTTAAGCTCGCTCGTCCTACACTGTTCGAATTTGCCCCGTTAATAAACGGTATTTGATAGTTATCGCGCCGAAGTTTTAGATGGCTGCTCCCCCTGGGCATTTCTGAAACTGAGTTTTATCTCATGAGGCTACCCTGTAAAGTAAAAGGGTAATTAAAGCCTGTACTTGAAATTTAAAGCAGCACAACTTTAGCTCTCTGAAGGTCTCAGTCAAAGCGCCGGTCGGGCTCATCAGTTTTTTTTTTTTTTTTTTTTTTAGCAGCACATTCTCCCGCAAGAAGCCCCCGCGCTGAACTGAATGCATCTCTTCAACTTTCACGCCGAACGCGGCGCTGCCCCGCTCCCGCGGCGCGGCTGGGTACCGCTCTCCACGCCGGGCTCCCCGGGCACGGCCGGGCGGCAGCCGCCGCGGGAGGAGAGGAACGATGTCGGGCCGCTCCTCCGGCCTCCCCCGGGGCTCACCGCGGCGGCTCCGCCCCGCGGACCGGCGAGCTCCGCAGCCCCCGCGGCAGGTGCCGGCGGGTCCAGCCGAGGCGGCGGCAGCCAGCGCCTCCCCGGGACCGCGGCCCGCGCCCCGCGCCGCGCCCGCTCACCTGCCCGCCGCCGGCTCCCGCTCGCACGCTGCCGCCGCCGCCACCGCCACCGCCCCGCGGCAGCGCCCGCCGCCGCCGCCGTGCCCCTCAGCACGCCCCGCGCAGCACCATGCCGGGGCCGGGGCCGGGGCCGGGGCGGGCGGAGCGCGGCGCTGCCGCAGTGCCGTGCCGTGCCGAGCCGAGCCGAGCCGTGCCGTGCCGTGCCGTGCCGTGCCGCGCAGC